>CM064552.1:36912171-36999450 GCA_032716605.1 Paralithodes platypus | reverse complement strand
TCAAGTGAACCGGAGGGTGGAGTGTTTGTGAGAGTTAGCTGGATTACTCTCTGTGTAGGTGAGACACAAATAGAAACAGTGAGGGAAGCCAGGTAAATTAAACAGGAGTTCCAGCAACAACTCTCATATCATATGCCTATGTGGCCTCCCCTGGGTACTGCCCTGCTCGATTGGTGCCTACAATCTCTCAAATCCTTCCCTCAGTTCTCCTTTAAGGGGGAACTGGGGAGGTCACTTTGAGGGTTGGGACAGGTTATAGTCATTTATTTATTATTGACCTTAGTTTCCTCCCTAGACCTCCATCTAACTTAAAAAAAACATCTATCAGATCCCCCTTCTAGATTAATTTGTACATTTTTCGGTAGAAAAATGTCCCGGCCGAAGGCCGGTTACTCTTAAGATTACAGGCTCGCTGTTCGTTCGGTCGCTCGCCATAAAAAAAAATCGACACCTAAATGGCACGACAGGTTTTAAAATTGACAACGAAATGGGGCAAAAGGTATTAAAATCGACTAACTAATAGGGCAAACATCTTAACATCTGAAAACTAATGGGGCTAAACATGAGGGAGAAAGCCAGGGGTCCTGAAAACCGGCCCACATGTCCCCTCTTCACCTGTCTTCCCCTATCTTTACCATCGCCTGCCTACAGACCCATTTATATCCTTCACAACACCTTTCTAGTTATCCCTGCTCCTCCTTCGTTCACAGACCCACCATTCGCTTCTTCTTCCTTACTTTTCTCTCCTCCTATCCTTCATAACATTGCATTTAATTAATCTTTCTTCGTTTACCCCACCACTCCTTATTTTCTTATTTTCAACCAACAAAAACACTCTATTTATACTCCATTCCTTCTTATTCTTTCCCAGTGAAAACCCCTTATTTCTATCTTTGTCTTTCCTCTCCTAGATATTTCATATTTCTTCTTGCAAAATGCCACAACTATTTTGCTCTGTACCAGTATCGGCACTAATCTTAATAAATAAAGGTCAATGTTTGTCAGTTACCCGAGCTTTGTTACTAAACTCCTCCCACAGTTTTGGTGCCAAGTGGGAGTGTGAGGCGCCGTTGGAAATCCCAGGCTTTGGAGATGGTTTTAGGCGAGTTTAGTGGAAATCAGACACTTTAATTTTCGGCAGAACTTATGTAGTATACGGGAGCGAAAAAAATGGCCGTTTGGGGCAGAAGGAGGCCTCCGATCGAAAAGGTGTATGGAACGAAACTTGTTCGCAGCTCCCCAAAATGGGGGTACGGATGAGGTCAGATCCAAAAATCGGGAGGTTCATTTAGCGGCCGAAATCGAGGTCGCCGTTTAATGAGGCACAGGGAGGTCGAGGCCGGTGATTATGGTAGTAGTGGTATTGTGATGATTGTGGTAGTAGTGATTGATGATGGTGATTATGGTAGTAGAATTTAAACCCGGGAAACGCCGGGTACCCCTCCTAGTTACTTGTATATATCTCTGCTGATCCTTAACTTGGATGAATATGACTTAGCCTCATGTTCTATATGTTATATGTGTTCTTCTCCTGTCACCTCTTTCTCCTTGTCCGTGTCTCTTGCTGATCCTCCCTACCCCCTGTGGGAGCAAGGCCTGGCTACTGACTGACTGACTCATGTTTTAGTCCCAATACCTACAATATTTGATGAGTTCTCCTTCCGCCCCTTGTTGAAAATGATCTGGAATATTTCTCTATATTCCTCTTGCTCCTCGGCGTCGCACGAGCATTAATTTCATATTATTTTCTTACTTCAAGATAGAGAAAATATTCCTCCATTTTCCTTTTATTCCATGTTTATCAGCCATTTCCTTATCTCAATTTTTCCTTCTAACCTTCCCCAGCAAACTTTCCTCTTTACAAGGCCTTAACTTTACATTGGAGCATTGTATGTGTAGTGCTGCCGCCTGTGGACGAATTTTTGCTTCCGTTATGAGTTTAAATCTCTCTCTCTCTCTCATATCTCTATCGTCTCTCTCCTCTCTCTCTCTCTCGATGCATTCTCGCTACTATCTTCCTCTCTCCCTAAGATCTCTCTCGTCTAGCGTCTCTCTCGATTCTCGATAGTCTCTACTCTCTCATTATCTCCCTCGTCATTCTCTCTCTCTATATCTCCGTCTCTCTATCTCTCGGGTCTCTATCTCTCTCTATACTCTATCTCTCTCTGCTTCTCTGCTCTCCGGCTCTACTCCTCTCTCTCTCTATTCTATTCCTCTATGCGTAATATCTATATCTCTCGATAATAGTTCTCTCTCTCTCTCTCTCTCTCTCCATCTCTCTCTCTCTCTCTCTCTCTCTCTCTCTCTCTCTCTCTCTCTCTCTCCATCTCTCTCTCTCTCTCTCTCTCTCTCTCTCTCTCTCTCTCTCTCTCTCTCTCTCTCTCTCTCTCTCTCTCCTATTCGTCCACTATAAACTGTCCCTGTCTAGTAGTATTAAGGCCGGACCACATAGTTGGGACCACAGGGCCTGTGTAGTCTGAGCATCTGTGTAACTCTCTATCTCTCTCTCTCTCTCTCTCTCTCTCTCTCTCTCTTATTAAATATTGGACATAGATTATCACTTTTTGTATCCAATTTTGTAAGAAACTAGAGTGTTCTTAAGTTTGTGGTTAAAATCTGTTCAATAAATATCTTCCTGCTATTATATATGTTTCTACTTATATGGTCTCATCGAGTAGGATAATTATACAGTGGGAGGAGGATTCCCAGCCCCCTGCTCCCAGAAGGAAACGTAGGACAGTAAAAGAGAAAGACAGAAACAGGCGAGAGAACGCGAAAGTGGTCCCGGACCCTGAGAATTGGAGCTTTATATGTTGTTTCTGTTCGGGCTCTGCCTCGTGTCGCCTACCTCCAGCAATGGGGTATGTGCCTTAGTATATACATACATACGTACATATTTATATGCCTATTTAATACTTTTTTCTTCTTAAGAAACTACATCTTTAATACTATTTTATCATAAGATTTATTTATATATTTATTTATTTATATATATATATATATATATATATATATATTATATATACACACAGTATATATATAATTTTGCCCCCTAGACCTCTATCAAGCTAACTCTCCCCCCCAAAAAAAAAGAACAAAAAAGAACAAAAAACCATAAAATAAAATAAGACAAATAAATACAAAAAATAACTAACACAAAACTTAGAGATAAATTTGTAAATTTTTCGGTAGATAATTGTCTCAACCGAAGGCCAATGTCTACTGAATTACATGCTTGTCAGGAAAAAATCGACACCTAAATGGCACGAATGATCTTAACATTGACAAATAAATGGGGCGAAAGGTCTTAAAATCGCCAGACTAATGGGGCCAATATCCTAAAATCTCACAACTAATGGGGTTAATATGAGGGAGAAGGGAGTCCAGACAAATCAAATCCTGTACCTCCCCTTAATAAAAACACGCAGAGGAATTAATGGAGGCCTAAAGGGAGATTTACACGGGAATTAACTTGTAAAGATTTAAGGGGGATGATCTGATTTTTTCTCTTTCTTTGTTGTATCCATTAGCCCCATTCAGCCTACTGTTTTAAGACATTTATCCCCATCCAGGTGTCGATTTTTTCATGGCGAGCGACAGCGAGCCACCAATTTATGGAGAAATCCGGCTTCGCCGGAGAGATTTTTCTATCGAAAAATTTACAAATTTAGACAGCTATCTAACTCATCCAAAATATGGTGGCTCGCTATCGCTCGCCAGGTATGAATCAACACCTGGATGGGGATAAACGTCTTAAAACAGTATGCTAAATGGGGCCGAATGGATACAACCCAGAGAGAGTGAAAAGTAAAGCAGGTCACCCCCCTTAAAGGAGATCTGGAATGGATTTAGAGAGGATCTAGTACTGTGCTATCTAAAATACTTGATCCAGCAATGATTTGAAGGGGGTCTTGTATATATTGAATGGGAACGTTACCAATATATATTAAAAGAGCTGTAGGATATAATATAAGAACACTAGAAAACGGGAGTCTACAGAAAGCCGATTGGTCCACACGAGGCAGATCCCTTTCAATATATAGTACGTATAAAAGGAAACACTGTGGACATCATACAGGGCAAATAATAAACAAATAATTATACAAAGTTCCCGACAAGTAGGATAATATATTATTTACAAGGAGGCATTACAAACCACTTAAGGGGAGACTGGCCGTTTGTTTGGTCTATTAATTCATGTATTCATATATTTATTTTAGTTTCCTCCCTAGACCTAAATCAAGCTTAAAAAAACACCCCCTTCAAGATAAATTTGTAAATTCTTCGGTAGAAAAATGTCCCTGCCGAAGGCCAGTTCCTCTTAAAATTGCAGGCTCGCTTTCGCTCGCCAGGAAAAAATCGACACCTAAACGGCACGAAAGGTCTTCAAATTGACAACGAAATGGGGTGAAAGGTGGTAAAATCGCCAAACTAATGGGCCGAACGTCTTATAATCTCAAAAACTAGTGGGGCTAAACATGAGGGAGTAGGGGGTCCAGAAAAACGGCCTGCTTCCCCTTAAAATGGAAGCTCCTAGAGTTTCATTAACCAATAGGCGCCTTTACACACGTCTGCTCGAGTAATGTGATATGTAGCTTGACATGAGGTATACAGTATATGCCTGTGAGCTCATCCAATAGCTTCCAACAACATCAACAGGTAGAAAAAAGTAAGGAAAGATGGGCGCATTGCTTTCCTCATTTATGTCACTTTTTATCGTAGTTTTAGTTTCCTCCGTAGACCTCCATCAAGCTAAAAAAACAACATCCACCCAAGACCCTCCTTCAAGATAAATTTGTACATTTTTCGATAGAAAAATGTTCCGACCCCTCTTAAAATACAGGCTCGCTATCGCTCGCCAGGAAAATAATCTACACCTAAATGACACGAAAAATCTTAATATTGACAAAGACATGGGGCGAAAGGTCTTAAAATCGCTAAACTAATGGGCCGAACGGCCTGAAATCTGAAAAATAATGGGGCTAAACATGAGGAAAAAGGGGGGGGGGGGACCAGAAAAACGCCCCATCTCCCCTCAATAATATGCCATAGGAAGGGCCCTTGGCAACAGGTGGGTATTTTCAGCAATGGCCCATATCTCTACAGTATAGCTATTAAGGGGGGGGGGGGGGGGGCGGGGGGGGGGCGGGGGCTGTTTGTTCGTGGGGCTATATCTTTAAATATTAATGTATGGTTTAGTTTCCTCGCTAGACCTCCATCAAGCTTTAAAAAAAAAACACACACACACACACCCTTTCAAGATAAATTGTTTGAAAGTGGTCTTTATAAATCCAAAGGAACGGAATATACTGACGGAGAGAGAGAGAGAGAGAGAGAGAGAGAGAGAGAGAGAGGGCAGGTAAAGAAGAACCAAATTAAAAATAATAAAGAAGAGATAATGAAATAAAAACATAGAGATATAGACGAGATAAATAACGATAATATAGTAAACGAGGAAGGCAACGATTAAGAGACGCAAAATGAGTGAGTGAGAAATAATATGCGAGACAAAGAAGTATGAATGGGAGAAACACGAGAGAGGAAGTAAGGAATAAAGCTTAGCAGATAAAGAATGACAGAAGGAAGAATGGAGAATGAGAGTTGGCAATTGACTACTTGTGAGTTTCATTCTATGAGGAAGTTGGAGCTGTAGTCATCGATATCTAGCAGAATAACCAGCTCTAATACGGTTTTAGTCAATATATAAATACGTACAACCAAATTCAACATACTATTTATCCATCAAAAACCTACATAATTAATACACTAGTGTTTATTATCGATGTTTACTGGGCGAACTTCCTTGTAGCCTGAAACTCGCAGGTGGTCAATTGGAAGTAAAATATGGACAGTGAAAAAAAAAAAAAAAAGGAAAAGTGGGGATTGGGCCTGAGCTATAGATAGATAGATAGATAGATAGATAGACAAAACAAAAGAGACTGCTTGAAAGAGACGTAGGGCGAATGACGAATACGAAAGGCAACATGAAGGCCGAAAATCAAGATATACAACAAACAGACGCAAATAATAAATACCAAATGATAAGCCACGAAGAGAGAAGGAAGGAAGCGATTAATTATCCCTTTCGATATCATGATGCCTTCTTCATATTATTTTGGCTAACCCTTTAAGAAGGATCTGTAAGAGTTCAAGGCTTAGTTTAGAAACTTCCTACAAATTGTATTGTTAAACAGTAGTGTTAATGGTTTTAGTATCCCGTCTCCTAATTATTTCAAAACTCTTGGAGGAATTGAGAGATTAAGGTGAAGAATCAGGTCAATTGAGTTGAAACAGATTACGGGTATCGAGGACTGTATTCATCAAAACATTTCAGAGACAGATAAATTACTAGGTTAGAAAGTATTGACAGGTTTGACTTAGGTAGGTAAATTTGTATAGTTAAATAGAGAATAAGATGGTAATATACAGCAGCGTAAACAAGATAGACAAAATGTACATATAGACACAAAGAAAGAAGGTTAAACAAAATAAAGAGATAATTAATGAGCGAAGGCAGGACGAGGAGAAATAGGGAAGATATGGAAAAAGAGAAAACATGAACGATCCATATTTGGTGGAGGAGGAAGCTGAAGTGAGTGGAGACAAATTAGGGGTACCACCGAGTATTTGACATAACATCTAGGGACATCATCAGGAGAGAGAGAGACAGAGACAGAGAGACAGAGAGACAGAGAGACAGAGACAGAGAGAGAGAGAGAGAGAGATGAAGTTATAAATTAAAACAGACATTGCACCGAGAAAGGACGAAACGTAGATGCTTTGGTGGAGAAGGACAAAGTGAGTGGTAGCGAATATTGTAGGTCACAAGCAGGCTGTAAAAACGAGGAATAATTCGAAACCCGTGTCCATTGTCTCTAGTCTTTATTCTAAAATATACAACGTTAAAGTTATGATTTGCTTTTGATATTACTCTTGTGAAAGGGATAAAATTACCCCCGCCCCCCCCCCCCAAAAAAAAAATAGTTTATAATATATACAGTATATATATATATATATATATATATACGATGTCCACTACTCCTTCTCGTATTCATTCCATTTTGTAAACCAGATTGGCTCAATTGGACAATGGGACTCCAAGGGACTTTATTTTCCACGACATCTGAGGTATTCATAGGAGTAGGGAGACAAGATAGGAACAGGAATGAAAGATAGATAAATATAAGTAAGATAATGAATAAAGAACATGATAAGTAGGGTGAGAATAATAATAATAAAATAATGATTTACTCCAGACTCACACAGTACAGAGAGGACCATACTGAAATCCATACATATCTTACAATCACATACACATATACGTACATACAAAGCATAGCATATAATAACATTAAATATTACCCAGCTTGCTATAGTTATTCGCTGTCAGTAGGCCAGAAATCATAACCTCTATCCTCTGTAACTCAAAAAAGGCTAGAGCAAATTGGCTGTACCTTTGCACATATATTCCTTGACTGACTCTTCCCAAATTGTAGTAATATTAGCTCGATTACTCTAGTCGTTTTTTGAGTGACAGAGGTTCGAGTTCATGATGTCTCGCCTACTTACAGCGAATAGACTTAGTATGTAGTTCACAGCACTGTCTCAACCAAAAACAGTGGCCATCAAACTACAGAGGATAAAAACAGTTCAGCAGATAGAATGTGAAGAAGGATAGTAGATTGATAGAATGTGAAGAAGGATAGTAGATTGGATATTGTACTGAAAGAGGCACTCGAGTGTTTTTGTATACCCTTTTTGACGTTTGTCCTAAACTGAACAATGCTTGTCATAAAGAATACATATTGGTTACAACATACATCCAGGTCTCAGAATTTACATGCATCAAATGTTATGTGGACTCTCTCTCTCTCTCTCTCTCTCTCTCTCTCTCTCTCTCTCTCTCTCTCTCTCTAACAAACAAAATAAAAACAAATAAATAAATATGATAATAATAAGGAAACGCGAAAACAGAAACAGTTTATCTACAGTATACTAACTGAACATAAAAATATTTACATATATTAATGTATGTTTCTTTGTTTCAGGTAAAGTGATCCGAGTGTTCCCGGAAGGCAGGAAGGAGATAGTGAGTGTGTTTCCATGAATGAATTATGAGTCCATTTGTATACACAGATGCAGACCGACCTCTTATGGGGAGGTAGGGTATATTTTGGAGTCTATTCATATATATATATATTTTTCAATTTCCTCGCTAGACCTCCAGTACGCTTTAAAACACACACCCAAGACCCCCTGCGAGATGAAGTTGTACATTTTTCGGTAGAAAAATGTCCGGGCCGAAGGCTGGTTCCTTTTAAAAACACAGGCTCGCCAGAAAACTCGACACATAAATGGCACGAAAGGTCTTAAAATTGACAACAAATAGGGTGAAACGTCTTAAAGCCGTCAAACTAATGGACCGAACGTCTTAAAAATCTGATAACTAATTGGGCTAAACATGAGGGAGAAGGGGGGGGGGCGAAAAAACAACCATCCTCCCTTCAAGGAAAAAACTACCAGCAGTTAGCGAGTGTGTACAGTCGCGCTAATAAGTTATCTCTACCGAAAAATGTACAAATTTATCTTGAAGGGGGTTCTAGGCCTTTTTTTTTTTTTTTTTTTTTTTTTTTTTTTTTTTTTTTTTTTTTAACTTGATGGGTGTCTAGCGAGGGAAGAAACATAATAATACATGAATGAATACACTGACCAAAAATCAACCCTATCCCCTCAAAGGAATAACTACCAGCAGCTAGTGAGTGTTTCCTGGAATGATATATATACTGGCCATCCATGTGTAGGTTGTGCCACATATATCATGATGTCAACAACCTAGAGATACGCTGGAGTCACACGAGCCCTTTTTTGAGCAATTTTTACGGGCAATTATGGTATGAAAGCTTAAAAAATTACACTTTATCAGAATTCATCCGCCTAACTATAGTAATAGTTGGAAGGTGTATTCGTAAGCTTGCCCGGTTACATTAACATCGGTAGTATTTAAGATTTGCCACTAACATTTACAATTACCTGTTATGGTGTTTACAAAGAGCCAGGCCTAACAGCTTTACTACTGGTTTGTGCTTCTCCAACTGTACTGTCAAATTGTAACACAAGTACTTCCTACTGGGATTCGAACCCACTCACTCCAGGTATATTTGGGAAAGTCGGGCACCGTAACCACTCGGCCATGCCCGACTCTCCCAAATATACCTGGAGTGAGTGGGTTCGAATCCTGGTGAGGATACCTCTTACCCAACCTGTCGTACTTAATCGTACATAATTGATACTTCCTACTCTCTATCGATCAAACTATACATCATTTATTCAACACAAATATACCACAAAACATAATCATAAATCTTGCACCTAGACTTTATGTCAACAACTCGATGTGCGAGTGCAAAATAAAATTATATATGATATCAGATGACAAGTGATTCTGTCTTCCTTGACACATATGCGGATGTTAGTTGCTTAGATATGACATAAATATGGTGAGTTTGGTTATGCCTCAATATTTCACATTAACCCTCTCCGACATATGACGCGATGTTGAGCCTATTGGGGATACTTTAATGCCTTTGTTACCATCAGGGGTATTTAGAAACCTTTAGTTTAGTTAGTTCAACCTCCGCAGTTGTCTTTGAGTTAGCTGTGGGCAGAAAACTAATTTTGGAGAGGTAATTATAAGAGTGAGAGAACTCTTTCTTATTGCTAATCTGGCAACCTCTCCGTCATAAATGCGTGAAAGGGTTAATAATATAAACATGTTTATATTCTACTAGCTATTGCACTTAGTTCATTATAGGTAGTCGAAAAATACAACTACGTATTCCATTAACACTAATTTTATCAGTAGTACAATGTTTCTTTACTAAACTCTGGTCACAGCTTAGCATTCAAGTTGTGGCAAGGTAAATTGTTCGGCTACAACCTTTGAATAGGGTTATATTCTGTAGGTAATGGTCAGAAGTATCAACCCCTTCAGTAAGTGACACCTGTAGTTTCTTTATCGTGTGTATCATGAGACGATGCTTCTTCAAATTAAATTCGTACATTTTTCGATAGAAACATTTCCCGGCCGAAGTTCTTGAATTACAGGCTCGCTATCGCTCGCCATGAAAAAATCGACACCTAAATTACAAGAAAAGAATAATGTTGACAAAGAAATTTGGCTAAAGGTATTAAAATCGCCAAACTACTGGGCCGAACGTCTTAAATTATGCAAACTAATGGGGCTAAACATGAGGAAGAAGGTGCACCAGAAAAAACGACCCATCTCCCCTCAAATGCAAAAGAACAATATATCCTATCATCGTACAGAAGGGGTTAAGGCAGGTGTTACACGGGTTATTTGAGCGGCCAATGTTGTTGTTGTTGTTGTTGTTGTTGTTTTTTTTTTTTTTTGTTTTTTTTTTTTTTTTTTTTGTTTTTTTTAGTAGTAGTAGTTATTGGGATAAGGTCACGAGGGCGGCCAATGTTCTCATAATCCGAGTTACCATATACTGCAGTTAGGAGTGATGTGTGTTTAAGGGGAGATGGGCGTATTTATTGGCGTATTGGTGTATCGTTATACTACTTTCTTTCAGTTTCCTCCCTAGACCTCCATCAAGCTGTAAAAAAACATCCCCCTAGACCCCCCCTTCAAGATATATTTGCACCCCCTAGACCCCCCTTCAAGATATATTTGCACCCCCTATAAACACCCCCTAGACCCCCCTTCAAGATATATTTGCACCCCCTATAAACACCCCCTAGACCCCCCTTCAAGATATATTTGCACCCTCTATAAACACCCCCTAGACCCCCCTTCAAGATATATTTGCACAATTTTCGGTATAAAAATATCCGGTTCCTTTTAAACTTATAGGCTCGCTATCGCTCGCCAGGAAAAATCGATACCTAAATGGCACGAAAGGTTTCATTATTGACAAAGAAATCGATCTTAAAATCGCCAAACTAGCCTGATGGGCTGAACGTCTTAAAATCTAAAAAAAACAATGGAGCTAAACACGAGGGAAAAGGGTGGCCAAAAAAAAAAAAACACGGCCCAACCCCCCTTTACCCTTTCAAGATACGAGGACCACTTTTATCATATTATTATGGCTAAGATCAGACGATTTTATTCAGCTTTGGATTGCCCTCTAGGAATCCAAGGTGTAAAGCATATATATCAATTAACCCCTTGACTTTCTACCGAAGAATGTACATATTAATATTGAAGGGGGGTCATGGGTGTGTTTTTTAAAACTTGATGGATACCTAGCGAAGCAAGAAAAAAAAAAAAAAAAAAAAAAAAAAAAAAAAATGAATAGGCCTATATAGAGACCAACATAAATAAATAAAAATAAATAATATATACAGTAGAGACCAAAAATTAACAAACAACAACAACAACAACAACCTATCCACCACGTTCCTTCACTGAATAGCCATATAGAGAGCACCAACATTAATAAATAACAAATAAATAAACAGTAGAGACCAAAATTACCTCCTTCTTTGACATGCTCTTGCCAGTCTTTCTCTTTCTTCATTGTCTTATCACTTATTTTTAGCCCATTCTGTACCAGCGACGGCCTTTTCGCTGTATTTTAGATCGTCTTAGACGATTGTATTCAGCTTAGGAAGGACGTATGCCGATTAAAATGCTACAGACTATCTCAATTTCTCTATCTCAATTTCTCTATCTCAATTTCTCTCTCTCTCTCTCTCTCTCTCTCTCTCTCTCTCTCTCTCTCTCTCTCTCTCTCTCTCTCTCTCTCTCTCTCTCTCTCTCTCTCTCTCTCTCTCTCTCTCTCTCTCTTAGGTTCTTCCATTCTGGCTTCAAATTCCCTTGGTAATGCACTAGGCCAACCATAGAGGAGGGAGTCACGGTTCGTTACTGTATTAGCAGTAGAGGGCGGGGAGAGGGGGAGGAAGGGGAGGGGGGGGGGGAGAAGTGGGAAGAGGAGAGTAAAGAAGAGAAGAGAGGAGAGGGAATGAAAAAGAGAGGTGGGGAGGGTAGAATGAAAAAGAGAGGTGGGGAGGGTAGAATGAAGATGAGAGGTGGGGAGGGTAGCATGAAGATGAGAGGTGGGGTGGGTAAAATGAAGATGAGAGGTGGGGACGGTAAAATGAAAAAGAGAGGTGGGGACGGTAAAATGAAAAAGAGAAGTGGGGAGGGTAGAATGAAGATGAGAGGTGGGAAGGGTAGAATGAAGAAGAGATAGGGAGGTGGGGAGGGTAGAATGAAGATGAGAGGGGGGGAGGGTAAAATGAAGATGAGAGGTGGTGAGGGTAGAATGAAAAAGAGAGGTGGGGAGGGTAGAATGAAAAAGAGAGGTGGGGAGGGTAGAATGAAAAAGAGAGGTGGGGAGGGTAGAATGAAGATGAGAGGTGGGAAGGGTAGAATGAAGAAGAGATATCGAGGTGGGGAGGGTAGAATGAAGATGAGAGGTGGGGAGGGTAGAATGAAGATGAGAGGTGGGGAGGGTAGAATGAAGATGAGAGGTGGGGAGGGTAGAATGAAGACGAGAGGTGGGGAGGGTAGAGAGAGGTGGGGAGGGTAGAATGAAGCAGAGAGGTGGGGAGGGTAGAATGAGGCAGAGAAGTGGGGAGGGTAGAATTAATGAAGAAGACAGGTGGGGAGGATAGAATGAAGCAGAGAGGTGGGGAGGGTAGAATGAAGAAGAGAGGTGGGGAGGGTAGAATGAAGAAGAGAGGTGGGGAGGGTAGAATGAAGGAGAGGTGGGGAGAGGGAAAGAAGAAGAGAGGTGGGGAGGGTAGAATGAAGATGAGAGGTGGGGAGGGTAGAATGAGGCAGAGAGGTGGGGAGGGTAGAATGAAGGAGAGGTGGGGAGGGTAGAATGAAGAAGAGAGGTGGGGAGAGTAGAATGAAGAAGAGAAGTGGGGAGGGTAGAATGAAGAAGAGAAGTGGGGAGGGTAGAATGAAGAAGAGAGGTGGGGAGGGTAGAATGAAGAAGAGAGGTGGGGAGGGTAGAATGAAGGAGAGGTGGGGAGGGTAGAATGAAGAAGAGAGGTGGGGAGGGTAGAATGAAGGAGAGGTGGGGAGGGTAGAATGAAGCAGAGAGGTGGGGAGGGTAGAATGAAGCAGAGAGATGGGGAGGATAAAATGAGGCAGAGAGGTGGGGAGGGTAGAATGAGGCAGAGAGGTTGGGAGGGTAGAATGAAGCATAGAGGTGGGGAGGGTAGAATGAAGCAGAGAGGTGGGGAGGGTAGAATGAAGCAGAGAGGTGGGGTTGGTAGAATGAAGAAGAGAGGTGGGGAGGGTAGAATGAAACAGAGGTGGGGAGGGTAGAATGAAGCAGAGAGGTGGGGAGGGTAGAATGAAGGAGAGGTGGGGAGAGGGAAAGAAGAATAGAGGTGGGGAGGGTAGAATGAAGATGAGAGGTGGGGAGGGTAGAATGAGGCAGAGAGGTGGGGAGGGTAGAATGAAGGAGAGGTGGGGAGGGTAGAATGAAGAAGAGAGGTGGGGAGAGTAGAATGAAGAAGAGAGGTGGGGAGGGTAGAATGAAGGAGAGGTGGGGAGGGTAGAATGATGAAGAGAGGTGGTGAGGGTAGAATGAAAAAGAGAGGTGGGGTGGGTAGAATGAACAAGAGAGGTGGTGAGGGTAGAATGAAAAAGAGAAGTGGGGAGGGTAGAATGAAGAAGAGAGGTGGGGAGGGTAGAATGAAGGAGAGGTGGGGAGGGGGGAATGAAGCAGAGAGGTGGGGAGGGTAGAATGTAAAAAGTGATAATGCATAGAAGAGGAGAGGTGGAGAAGTACAGGAAAGAAAGAGTGAAAAATATCAGAGAAGATGATTAAGAGGAGACTGGCCGTTTGTTTGGTCTATTAATTAATGTATTCATATATTTTAGTTTCCTCGCTAGACCTCCATCAAGCTTAGAAAAACACCCCCTAGACCCCCCTTCAAGATAAATTTGTAACTTTTTCGGTAGAAAAATTTCCCGGCCGAAGGCCGGTTCCTCTTAAAATTGCAGGCTCGCTATCGCTCGCCAGGAAATAATCGACACCTAAATGGCACGAAAGGTCTTAAAATTGACAAGGAAATAGGGCGAAAGGTGTTAAAATCGCCAAACTAATGGACCGAACGTCTTATAATCTCAACACTAGTGGGGCTGAACATTAGGGAGAAGGGGGTCCAGAAAAACGGTCTGCCTCCCCTTAAGTATAGTATGCATAATACGAAATCGATATAAGTAAGAACGGAAACAGCACAAAACAAAAATAGAAAAGAGTGTGAGACTGAAATCAGAGGGGGAGACAATTATAAAAATGGGTAGAGGAGAAGAAAAATAAGAAAATGGGGTAAATACATATTTGAGAAACAGAGACATCAGAGCAAGACAGGAACGTATCGTGAAGAGGAAAATAGGGAAGGCGGAATTATGGAGAGGTGTGATTGGGGAATATACAAGGATAGATATAATAATAGATACTAGGTAAAGATATAATAATAGATACAATAAAGATATAATAATAGATACTAGGTAAAGATATAATAATAGATACATAAAGATATATAATAGATTCTAGGTAAAGATATAATAATAGATACAATAAAGATATAATAATAGATACTAGGTAAAGATATAATAATAGATACAATAAAGATATAATAATAGATACTAGGTAAAGATATAATAATAGATACAATAAAGATATAATAATAGATACTAGGTAAAAATATAATAATAGATACAATAAAGATATAATAATAGATACAATAAAGATATAATAATAGATACTAGGTAAAGATATAATAATAGATACAATAAAGATATAATAATAGATACTAGGTTAAAAGATATAATAATAGATACAATAAAGATATAATAATAGATACTAGGTAAAGATATATAATAGATACAATAAAGATATAATAATAGATACTAGGTAAAGATATAATAATAGATACAATAAAGATATAATAATAGATACTAGGTAAAGATATAATAATAGATACAATAAAGATATAATAATAGATACTAGGTAAAAATATAATAATAGATACAATAAAGATATAATAATAGATACAATAAAGATATAATAATAGATACTAGGTAAAGATATAATAATAGATACAATAAAGATATAATAATAGATACTAGGTAAAGATATAATAATAGATAGTAGGTAAAGATATAATATAGATAGTAGGTAAAGATAAAATAATATATAAAATATAGATATAATAATAGATAGTAGGTAAAGATATAATAATACATAAAATATAGATATAATAATAGATAAAATAAAGATATAATAATAGATACTAGGTAAAGATATAATAATAGATACAATAAAGATATAATAATAGATACTAGGTAAAGATATAATAATAGATACAATAAAGATATAATAATAGATACTAGGTAAAGATATAATAATAGATACAATAAAGATATAATAATAGATACTAGGTAAAGATATAATAATAGATACAATAAAGATATAATAATAGATACTAGGTAAAAATATAATAATAGATACAATAAAGATATAATAATAGATACAATAAAGATATAATAATAGATACTAGATTAATATATAATAATTGATACAATAAATATATAATAATAGATACTAGGTAAAGATATAATAATAGATACAATAAGATATAATAATAGATACTAGGTAAAGATAATAATAGATACAATAAAGATATAATAATAGATACTAGGTAAAGATATAATAATAGATACAATAAAGATATAATAATAGATACTAGGTAAAGATATAATAATAGATACAATAAAGATATAATAATAGATACTAGGTAAAAATATAATAATAGATACAATAAAGATATAATAATAGATACAATAAAGATATAATAATAGATACTAGGTAAAGATATAATAATAGATACAATAAAGATATAATAATAGATACTAGGTAAAGATATAATAATAGATAGTAGGTAAAGATATAATATAGATAGTAGGTAAAGATAAAATAATATATAAAATATAGATATAATAATAGATAGTAGGTAAAGATATAATAATACATAAAATATAGATATAATAATAGATAAAATAAAGATATAATAATAGATAGTAGGTAAAGATATAATAATAGATAAAATAAAGATATAATAATAGATAGTAGGTAAAGATATAATAATAGATAAAATATAGATATAATAATAGATAGTAGGTAAAGATATAATAATAGATAAAATATAGATATATTAATAGATAGTAGGTAAAGATATAGTAATAGATAAAATATAGATATCATAATAGATAGTAGGTAAAGATAAAATAGATAAAATAAAGATATAAAAATAGATACTATGTAAAGAAAAAGGATAATACAGCAGAAGGCTCCTCCCCACCCACCACTCCCTCCAGCTTACATTGTTTTGGAAACAGTTGGACAAACAAACCAAGCAGTATGGAAAACTGACATGGTATTTCGGATAGGATAAGAAGAAGCAATTAAGGTGGGTGACCTGCTTTTTGTTATTTCTATCCTTTTCTCTCTTTCTCTGGCTTGTATCCATTCGGCCCCATTCAGCCAACTATTTTAAGACGTTTATCCCCATCTAGGTGTCGATTTCTTTCTGGCGAGCGATAGCGAGCCAGCATTATATGGAGAAATCCGGCTTCGCCGGAGAAATTTTTCTATCGAAAAATTTAAAAATTTAGCCTGCTGTCAAACAGAAATAACAAATATGCTGGCTCGCTACCGCTCACCAGTGAAAATTGACACCTGGATGGGGATAAACGTCTTAAAACAGTAGGCTGAATGGGGCCAGATGGATACAAGCCAGAGAAAGAGAGAAAAGGACAGAAATAACAAAAAGCAGGTCACCCTCCTTAAAGGGACTAAACAAACCTAACGAAGAGAGCAGAAAGAGTAAGAAATGCAAATATACAAGAATAAACGGAGAAAGGGGCAATAGGTGAGGAAATAATATATGCAGATGATAGTAGCCGGAGAGGAAAAGAGATAAGGAGGAAAATGAAAGATAAGAAAAGAATAAGGAGGAGATAAGTGATAAATAACTAACACCCCATTAATAAATAACACCCCATTCTGAACATTAATCATCAATTACAAACCCCCCAATGTACTTGAATAAATTAATGAAAGCATATATGGTCCTCCCGGGATTCGAACTCGGGGCACCTCACCCAAAACATAAGCATATAAGCCATTACACCACATAGAAGAGAAGAGAAGAGGATGAAACAGAGAAGTGGGGCAATATAGTTGAGCAATATAGTAGAGCAATACAGTAGAGCAATACAGTAGAGCAATATAGTAGATCAATACAGTAGAGCAATATAGTAGAGCAATATAGTAAAGCAATATAGTAGAGCAATACAGTAGAGCAATATAGTAGAGCAATATAGTAGAGCAATATAGTAGAGCAATACAGTAGAGCAATATAGTAGAGCAATATAGTAGAGCAATACAGTAGAGCAATATAGTAGATCAATACAGTAGAGCAATATAGTAGAGCAATACAGTAGAGCAATATAGTAGAGCAATATAGTAGAGCAATACAGTAGAGCAATATAGTAGAGCAATATAGTAGAGCAATACAGTAGAGCAATATAGTAGAGCAATATAGTAGAGCAATATAGTAGAGCAATACAGTAGAGCAATATAGTAGAGCAATATAGTAGAGCAATACAGTAGAGCAATATAGTAGAGCAATATAGTAGAGCAATATAGTAGAGCAATACAGTAGAGCAATACAGTAGAGCAATATAGTAGAGCAATACAGTAGAGCAATATAGTAGAGCAATATAGTAGAGCAATATAGTAGAGCAATACAGTAGAGCAATACAGTAGAGCAATACAGTAGAGCAATACAGTAGAGCAATACAGTAGAGCAATATAGTAGAGCAATACAGTAGAGCAATATAGTAGAGCAATATAGTAGAGCAATACAGTAGAGCAATATAGTTGAGCAATACAGTAGAGCAATATAGTAGAGCAATATAGTAGAGCAATATAGTAGAGCAATATAGTAGAGCAATATAGTAGAGCAATATAGTAGAGCAATACAGTAGAGCAATATAGTAGAGCAATATAGTAGAGCAATACAGTAGAGCAATACAGTAGAGCAATATAGTAGAGCAATATAGTAGAGCAATACAGTAGAGCAATATAGTAGAGCAATACAGTAGAGCAATACAGTAGAGCAATACAGTAGAGCAATACAGTAGAGCAATATAGTAGAGCAATATAGTAGAGCAATATAGTAGAGCAATACAGTAGAGCAATATAGTAGAGCAATACAGTAGAGCAATACAGTAGAGCAATACAGTAGAGCAATATAGTAGAGCAATACAGTAGAGCAATACAGTAGAGCAATACAGTAGAGCAATATAGTAGAGCAATACAGTAGAGCAATACAGTAGAGCAATACAGTAGAGCAATATAGTAGAGCAATACAGTAGAGCAATATAGTTGAGCAATACAGTAGAGCAATACAGTAGAGCAATATAGTAGAGCAATACAGTAGAGCAATACAGTAGAGCAATACAGTAGAACAATATAGTAGAGCAATACAGTAGAGCAATACAGTAGAACAATATAGTAGAGCAATACAGTAGAGCAATACAGTAGAGCAATACAGTAGAGCAATACAGTAGAGCAATATAGTAGAGCAATACAGTAGAGCAATATAGTAGAGCAATATAGTAGAGCAATACAGTAGAGCAATACAGTAGAGCAATATAGTAGAGCAATACAGTAGAGCAATATAGTAGAGCAATACAGTAGAGCAATATAGTAGAGCAATACAGTAGAGCAATACAGTAGAGCAATACAGTAGAGCAATACAGTAGAGCAATACAGTAGAGCAATAGTAGAGCAATACAGTAGAGCAATACAGTAGAGCAATACAGTAGAGCAATACAGTAGAGCAATACAGTAGAGCAATACAGTAGAGCAATACAGTAGAGCAATACAGTAGAGCAATATAGTAGAGCAATACAGTAGAGCAATACAGTAGAGCAATACAGTAGAGCAATACAGTAGAGAGCAATACAGTAGAGCAATACAGTAGAGCAATATAGTAGAGCAATACAGTAGAGCAATACAGTAGAGCAATACAGTAGAGCAATACAGTAGAGCAATATAGTAGAGCAATACAGTAGAGCAATACAGTAGAGCAATACAGTAGAGCAATACAGTAGAGCAATACAGTAGAGCAGATGGAAAAACAAAAGAGAAGCTGAAAACTGAGAGAAGACCAGAAGAAAACTTAGACAATTGCCGACTTGCGAGTTTCGTTCTATAAGGAAGTTGGAGCTGTTGACAACGATATTTAACAGAATGTACAGCTAAAATACGGTCATAGTACATATGTAAATACATAAAACCCAATTCACCATACCATTTATCCATCAGAAACGTAAATTATTATGGTGTTTGTTTAATAGCGATTTTCACGGCTCCAACTTCCTTATAGCCTGAAACTCGCAAGTGGTCAATTAAACAGAAAGAAGAGGGGAGAATAAGGGGGAAGAGGATGGAAGAGGAGAGTCGAAGAGGGAGTAGAGAAGGTAGCAATTAACCGGCTTAAGGGTGGATGGGTCGGTTTTCAGGACCACTGGCTTTCTCCCTCATGTTTAGCCCCATTAGTTTTCAGATGTTAAGATGTTTGCCCCATTAGTTAGTCGATTTTAAGACCTTTCGTCCCATTCCATCGTCAATATTTAGACCTTTCGTGTTCTTTAGGTGTCGATTGTTTCCCTGGCGAACGATAGTGAGCCTGTAATGTTGGAAGAACCGGCCTTCGGCCGGGAAATTGTTCTACCGAAAAATGTACACATCAATCTAGAAGGGGGATCTAATGGATGTTTTTTTTTAATTTGATGGAAGCCTAGGGAGGAAACTAGAAAAATAATGAATACATGCAAAAATCGCCCAAAAAGTGAACCATCCCCCCTTAAAGTGAACCATCCCCCCTTAAAAAAGTGAACCATCCCCCCTTAAAAAAGTGAACCATCCAAAGTGGTACAGAGCAGAAGAAAAAAAGGGGAACGGGTTAGGAATAGCGTGCAAGGGAAGATAAGCAAGTACATGTAGAATTGTAGATACGAACATAAAGCATGGACAGCAGGCGGTGGAAATGAAAGCAGAAACACAGCAAAGAGAGAGAGGGAGGAAGGAGATTGTGAAAGAGAAAAATCAATATTATAAACAGGAACAGAATTAATATACACAGGGAATAGTGCAGCAAAAAATAGAAACATTCAGTACTCAATACAATATATAAATAGTTAAATACATGGCATACAAAGGGAAAATACAAAAATAAAGCGGGAAAAATAAACTAGAAAATATTACAGAAATGAGAATGAAAACATAAAATATTGTAAAATACGAGCAGCACATATATTAAGGGGAGGTTTCTAGTTTGTTCCCTAGACCTCCATCAAGCTTAAAATTACACCCCCTTGAGTCCCTTTCAAGATAAATTTGTACATTTTTCGGTAGAAAAATGTCCAGGCCGAAGGCCGGTTCCTCTTAAATTACAGGCTCGCTATCGCTCGCCAGGATAAAATCGACACCTGAATTGCACAAAAGGTCTTAATATGGGGTGAAAGTTCTTAAAATCGCTAAACTAATGGGGAAAAAGTTATATAATATCAAAAGCAATGGGGCTAAACGTGAGGGAGAAAGGGATAAAGACAAAAATCCCTCAAGTGGAAATCTCCCCTTAACAGATATACAGAGAGGCAGAGAATGCATACAATACATAATAGGATAGATACTGGTAAAGACCAATTTTATAGAAGTACTTCCAACAAGTATTTGTACAAGATGAACACTTATTACAATTATATCACTATTACTTTGTTCTATTGAAATACAATAAAACAAAATTATATATATATGTACGTACATTACCATATGTTATACACAGCCAAAAAAGAGCCTTACTGAAGAGCCAATTTAAGTGAATCCAATATTATTCGTGGAAAAATATATATAAGTAGCTAACTAAATTAATTACTATATACATAATAAATGAAGGTATCAAACGTAATTACTGTAACACACACACGCACGAATATTTAAAGGAATGACCTTTGCACTAGGCCTAATCCGATCTCGGATTATACTTATTAAATCCGATTCCCTTAGCTGACCACACACACACACACACACACACACACACACACACACACACACACACACACACACACACACACACACACACACACACACACACACACACACACACACACACAATACAGTACACATTGTATATTATTCTAGGGTTTGAAACTTTTTCTTAATTATTGACGTCTCAATTACGCAAAACATCAAGCAACACTTCAACTGTATTAATGTCATTGACATTTGAAAGAATAATTTAATCTCCTAACTGGTTTGTTTGCACCGCTTGTACACTAGCCTGAACATTACAGTCTGATTTGATGACTAAGGACAAAATAACTTTAGGTTGTGGGTAATGAACATTAATGAAGCCATCGATATACAGTATATATTTTGGGTGATCGTTAGTAATGTTGGGGGTGCTCGTTAGTAATGATCTGAAACCCAGAAAACAATGTATAAGTGTTAGGAACAGGGAAAACAGAGTTCTAGGATTCATATCTAGGAGTGTTGGCAACAGGACTGCTGAAGTTTTCTTAAAGCTATACTTAGCACTAGTAAGACCCCATTTAGACTATGCTGTCCAATTTTGGTGCCCTTATTACAAAATGGATATTGACCATTTAGAGGCAGTCCAAAGAAGAATGACGAAAATGATACATAATAATATAAACTTATCGTATGAGGAGAGGTTGAAAGCCTTAGGCTTGCACTCACTAGAAAGACGAAGATGTAGGGGATACATGATAGCTGTATTTAAATGGATAAAAGGTTTAGATAAGGGCGATATAGATGAGGTTTTAAAGCTAATGAATGGCGAAATAACCCGCTCAAATGGTTTCAAGTTAGATAAGTTTAGATTTAGGAAAGATATAGGAAAACACTGGTTTTGAAATAGAGTTGTTAACATGTGGAATGCACTGCCCAGAGCAGTGATTAGCTCAGGAACAGTTGAGAGCTTTAAGCGTAAGTTGGATTCCCATATGGATGATATGGGCTGGGTGTGAATGGAAGCTGCCTCGTGTGAGCCGCATGGCCTTATGCAGTTTCCCGCGATCTTATGTTCTTATATAAACTACCGGACATAAATATACTCCCATTGGTGAGTTACTCAAGTAGCTGCCTAATATTATTATTATTGTTGTTGTTATTGTTGTTGTTATTATTATTATTATTATTATTATTATTATTATTATTATTATTATTATTATTATTATTATTATTATTATTACAACTTGCTGAAAGGGATGGGTAAATTAAGGAAACAAATCCAAAGGTCAAATACTATGGACTTATGATGTAAACAAACTGGGAGGATTACAATAATAATGATGTCAAATTTAGGAATATATTATTTAAGTATTAGGCCTACTCAGTACTTAGAGACGTGAATAACGCAGTGGAATAATTGTTACTCTGCTGTATTCATTTACTGTGTAATCGTCTCGTCTCGTCTGCATTCTTGGGGAAAACTTGAACACGTGTACCTTCGGTCCTGATCTGTAATTCCCCTTGCAATCGTGCAAGGCATCGTCGGTGATACTGTTGAAGCTATCACTATACTTCTAAAGTATTTAGAATGGGTAAATAATTTCGAAACACAGCGAGATCCTCCAACAACCTCATTCAAATGTACACTGACCTTTAAGGGTAGTCCCGGTAGTGCGAAATCTAGCCCTCGGTTTGTCTACGTCACAGAATTTAAATGTCCCATCCGTGCGGCCTGGTACTCTCGGTGTCCTCGGTAGAGCGGCCCTTAAGGGGAGGTATTTAGTTTGTTCCCTAGACTTCCAGCAAGCTTAAAATTACACCCCCTTGAGTCCCTTTCAAGATATATTTGTACATTTTTCGGTAGAAAAATGTCCCGGCCGAAGGCCGGTTCCTCTTAAATTACAGGCTCGCTATCGCTCGCCAGGATAAAATTGACACCTGAATGGTACGAAAGGTCTTAATATGGGGTGAAAGTTCTTAAAATCGCTAAACTAATGGGGCAAACGTTTTATAATATCAAAAGCAATGGGGCTAAACATGAGGGAGAAAGGGGTCAAGAAAAAACTCCCTTAAGTGGAGATCTCCCCTTAAGGAAACCGTACTGGCAATCTGAAAGTAGATTACGGGAAGATAAATGCTTAAGACATTTTGAGTTAAGAATAGTTTCAAAGACTTTGGAAATGCAAGAAATTAAAGCAATTGGACGATAATTGGAGGGTTGGGAGTGGTCACTTTTCTTTGGGAAGGTTGAATAAGAGCAAACTTCCAGCAAGAAGGAGAGATGTTAGAGGAAAGACAGAGACGAAAGAGTTTGCCTAGGCAGGGAGTTGGCACGGAGGAACACTTTTTGAGTACAATAGGAGTAACACAATCTGGTCTGTACGTCTTCTTAGTATTAAGCTGAGAGAGGTTATAAAGTACATCCTTAGAAGAGATTATTATCTTAGGCATAAGTAAGTGAGAGTAGGGTGGAGAGGGAGGAGTAGCGTCATCCAAGGTGGAAGTTTTTAGCAAAAGTTTGAGCGAAGAGATCAGCATTGTCAGAGGAAGAAGTGACGGTGGTAACGTCGGAGTGAAAAAGAGGAGGGAAAGATGAGGAAATTAAATTGTTGGAGAGATTTTTGGCTAAATGTCAAAAAGCTTGTGAAGAGTAGAGTTGGAAATTTCAGAGCATTCCTTCCCTTCTTTTGATTGTTTGTCATTGTTTATTTTATATGGTTCCAATAATAATAGTCGTTTTTCAATTGTTTTCCATAGTATCATTCACATTTTCCTTACTCTCAGTTCCTTCATATTATATTAGTAGTTTCATTGACATTTTATTCGCGTTTTAATCACTTTACCTACTTTACAAAGTTTCTTCCACTAATATATTTATTTTCTTTCAAATATCTGGGGTGGATTGGACTCGTTAGCCTTGGTCGGCAACCCGTCTAGGGGAGACAACCTTATATAAATCCGGGTAGATGGGACTCGTCAACCAGGGTCGGCATCCTGTCTAGGGGAGTAAATCTGATACAAATCGGTACTGCTTACATAAGTGTGAAGCAGGTTAGTGGATGGACTAGCCAAACACCACTGTTGAAAAAATAGTTTTAAAATGATACATAGAGGACCTCGGGGTCGGACGGGTTCTAAATTGAGTGGTCAATCCTGTAAATCCTTCAGTAAACTGGCATGGGTTGTCCCTCTTACAGGGGATAGGTCCACTTGGGGGCCTTCTGTGTATGGCCTACCTCATTAACCCTTTCAGTACCGGTGCCGTCCTTTTAACTTTTTTCTGGCTACTATGACAAGATGTTATTAAGTTTAACATGGGCTTCCAATAATTAATTAACAGGCTTCGAACTATCTCACTTAAACCTTTATACTGCCACATATACTTCTCAACCTGCACAACATCGTCTAAATCTAGCTAGAATAAAATATAAAGACGTCGTCGGTACGAAAGGGGTTAAGGGGAGTATGGCGTCCGGCAATAGATAGATAGATAGATAGATAGCTAGCTAGCTAGCTAGCTAGCTAGCTAGCTAGCTAGCTAGCTAGCTAGCTAGCTAGCTAGCTAGCTAGCTAGCTAGCTAGCTAGCTAGCTAGATAGATAGATAGATAGATAGATAGATAGATAGATAGATAGATAGATAGATAGATAGATAGATAGATAGATAGATAGATATAGATAGATAGATAGATAGATAGATAGATAGATAGATAGATAGATAGATAGATAGATAGATAGATAGATAGATAGATAGATAGATAGATAGATAGATAGATAGATAGATAGATAGATAGATAGATAGATAGATAGATAGATAGATAGATAGATAGATAGATAGATAGATAGATAGATAGATAGATAGATAGATAGATAGATAGATAGATAGATAGATAGATAGATAGATAGATAGATAGTTAGTTAGTTAGTTAATTCTTTATTTCATAAAAGGTTACATGGTAACATTTTACATATATACAGATAGATTCAGACTCAAATCTTTATTTCATAAAAGGCAACACAATTAACTTTTTACATATATACAATAGAGATAACAGTAACCTCATACATTACCGCATTCTAGGTTCATGGTTTTGTACAAACATAATTCTTGACTTGATAGCATTTATATCATTAGTTTTCAAATCTGATACGTCATATTCATGTAATAGGATATGGTTAACTTCCTTTCCTAATGATAGTATTCATCAAGGTTTAATAAACATTTCTGTAAAAACTTGCAAGGTTTTAGGAGACATTTGTGAGCAAATCTAATTTTTAACCAATTCATTAAATGATTAAATGTCATTAGTCCGCCAATTCACATGCATGATGATTACTTTCCCAATATTTTAATTTCAGCATTTTCTTTATTGCTTTGTGGTAACCAATTGCAAATTGCTTAAGAGGAAGTTTGCACTTTTTGTTATAAAACCATAATTCAGAACCATAAAAACTTGAGCAGTAACTTTGGAACAACTGAGTAAAAACCCTAACATTAACATTAGAAAATTTACGTAAAATACAATTAAATTCATTATAAAACTTGTTACGACACCTAATTACGTCTTTGTCATTATTTAAATTATCATCTATTATAAACCCTAGATACTTTTGTTCATTAACAACATTCAATATCTCTCCACATAGCATCAACTTTGGCTTTAAGTTTTTATCTTTATTGTCTTTGAAATACATGCATGATGATTTATTAATATTAATGTCAATATCAATTTCTTTTGCTTCATTTCCAAGCATATTCAGTAAAAACTGTAATCCCGATGACGATGGTGCTAATAAAACAATATCGTCAGCGTAAGCACTAATATTACTGGATATATTTCCTAGTGTGCACCCCTTTTTACATTTAGACACTTTTTCAATCAGCTTATCTATATAAAGATTAAATAATATCGGAGACAAGACTCCTCCCTGTCTTACTCCATTCATTATTTTCCAGGGTTTTGATATTGAGTCTTTATGCTTAGTAGCAACCAGTTGATTTCTATAAAGATATAATATTATGTTCGCATAAAAGTGTGGAATACCTGCTTCAATAAGTTTACTTATTAATGTGAAATGATTAACTTTATCAAAAGCTTTTTTAAAATCAATGAAAGCTGTATAAACATTTGAGTCTTCTAATCTGTATCTTAAAATTGTTTCTTTAAAAATCAAGCACGCTGAGGATGTAGAGTGATTAGCCCTAAACCCATGCTGCCTCTCATTAAAGTTCACATAATGCAAAATTTTATATTTTAAGCAATATTCAAATAATTTTAAGAAAACTGGCGATGATATAATAGGTCTATAATTATCCAAGGAGCTTTGATCTTTATATTTATCTTTAATAAGGGGCAAAATAAGTCCGGACGTCATCTCATCAGGCAAATGTCTGATAGATAGATAGATAGATAGATATATAGATAGATAGATAGATAGATAGATAGATAGATAGATAGATAGATAGATAGATAGATAGATAGATAGATAGATAGATAGATAGATAGATAGATAGATAGATAGATAGATAGATAGATAGATAGATAGATAGATAGATAGATAGATAGATAGATAGATAGATAGATAGATAGATAGATAGATAGATAGATAGATAGATAGATAGATAGATAGATAGATAGATAGATAGATAGATAGATAGATAGATAGATAGATAGATAGATAGATAGATAGATAGATAGATAGATAGATAGATAGATAGAGATAGATAGATAGATAGATAGATAGATAGATAGATAGATAGATAGATAGATAGATAGATAGATAGATAGATAGATAGATAGATAGATAGATAGATAGATAGATAGAAATAGATAGATAGATAGATAGATAGATAGATAGATAGATAGATAGATAGATAGATAGATAGATAGATAGATAGATAGATAGATAGATAGATAGATAGATAGATAGATAGATAGATAGATAGATAGATAGATAGATAGATAGATAGATAGATAGATAGATAGATAGATAGATAGATAGATAGATAGATAGATAGATAGATAGATAGATAGATAGATAGATAGATAGATAGATAGATAGATAGATAGATAGATAGATAGATAGATAGATAGATAGATAGATAGATAGATAGATAGATAGATAGATAGATAGATAGATAGATAGATAGATAGATAGATAGATAGATAGATAGATAGATAGATAGATAGATAGATAGATAGATAGATAGATAGATAGATAGATAGATAGATAGATAGATAGATAGATAGATAGATAGATAGATATAGATAGATAGATAGATAGATAGATAGATAGATAGATAGATAGATAGATAGATAGATAGATAGATAGATAGATAGATAGATAGATAGATAGATAGATAGATAGATAGATAGATAGATAGATAGATAGATAGATATAGATAGATAGATAGATAGATAGATAGATAGATAGATAGATAGATAGATAGATAGATAGATAGATAGATAGATAGATAGATAGATAGATAGGTATCTGTCCATACTTTTAATAACATTATCCTTCAGCTTTAAATTGCTCCTCTTATTTTCTAAAATTTCACGTACTTCCATTTCCCTTTGGTCTGAGTTTCTATTACGCTCCTTCCATTCCCTCCTTACCATAATTAGGCGTCCATTTGAGATGCAGAACGAGCGATCAAAGAACATATGAGAGTGAAAGTGAGCATGTGTGTGTGTGGGAAAGAGAGAAGAGGTACAGGGAGTTACTATATCAAAGGCCTTGGGGTCTATTTCAGGGAGTTACCATATCAAAGGCCTTGGGGTCTATTTCAGGGAGTTACTTTAGAAAATAACAGAGAGCTTATGATACTGTGGAATTTACTGTAAATGAAGATTGTAAACTTTAGGATAATTGAATAGTTATGTGATAATCGCTGACGTGGAGAACTGGTTTTTAGGCAATAGAAGACACGAGTTTTTATTGTGGTTTGTTTTTTCTCATTAGTATATAGTATTCAGGTCTTTATGAAATGTGAATATAATGTATTGTCTCTTATCAAACTGCTCTACTGCAGAAGCTATGGACAACATACAGTACGCTAAAGGTTAGTATTCATAAATATCAATGTTAAGCAAAGGATATTATAGTGATGCATATTAGAATAGCTATTGATCGTTATAGGAAATATA
Source organism: Paralithodes platypus (assembly GCA_032716605.1). Lineage (NCBI taxonomy): Eukaryota > Metazoa > Arthropoda > Malacostraca > Decapoda > Lithodidae > Paralithodes > Paralithodes platypus. The sequence goes on along the minus strand of CM064552.1, from coordinate 36,971,206 downwards.
TATATAATCTATGCATTTTAAATCCTTAGCTACGAGAGGCGTTTCTGAATGCATAATGCGCGGAATTTTGATGCGAGTATCCTGGGTTCGAGTCCTTGGAGTGCCACATGAATTTATCGATTTCATCAATTGAGTTTAGATGTGAAATTGGTTGGTGTAAAAAAAATACTAATATATACATTATCGAAGCTATCTTGGGATAAATTGAATGTTGCTATTATATCTTAACCCGATATTTGAATTTCGAAGGTTTGTTGAACATTTTGAAAGGCTCAAAACATATGAGAGTTGTGACTGCGACTGTGCATTATCTAGTGCCGAAATACAAGAAAATACATTACCATTGTATTAACCCTTTCAAGCTCCAATACGCGTTTCAGTTCTGTTTTGTGGCTACTATTAGACGATTTTATTCAGATTAGTAACGTTATACGGAAGTCAAAGGGTTGATTGAGATAGTATTTACCCTTTTAATACCCACAGATCCTTCCTAAGCTGCATACATTTGTCTAGTGATAGCCAAAATAAACTGCTAAAACGCGTCAGAGCTTCAAGGGGTTAAACTAACTATTACAAGGAAATCATAACTCCTAGGCTACGGGATGTCTATAACCTCAACTGAATGAAACTGTCTATTATTGAAAATAAATACATTGCCAACGTTTTGAAAATATATATTTTACACGAGCAAAAGGGGTTATAATACAATGTCCTTCAACTGAGTTACCTAGTATATTTGTGTTAGGCTTCAAGTGACAGACTAAAGGCCCAATAGAAAGTTTAGAAGGAGCTAGTTGTTGGATGATTGCAGCGTGAATCTATCTATCTTTCTATCTATCTATCTATCTATCTATCTATCTATCTATTGCCGGACGCCTTACACCCCTTAAGGGGAGATCTCCACTTGAGTTTTTTTTTTTCTTGTCCTCTTTCTCCCTCATGTTTGGTCCCATTGCTTTTGATATTATAAAACGTTTGCCCCATTAGTTTAGCGATTTTAAGAACTTTCACCCCATATTAAGACCTTTCGTGCCATTCAGGTGTCTATTTTATCAGGGTGAGAGATAGCGAGCCTGTAATTTAAGAGGAACCGGCCTTCGGCCGGGAAATTTTTCTACCGAAAAATGTACAAATTTATCTTGAAAGGGACTCAAGGGGGTGTAATTTTAAGCTTGATGGAGGTCTAGGGAACAAACTAAATACCTCCCCTTAATGAGCGTGGCCATACACAGAATAAAGCATATTAATTTCCAGTGTCATTGTTATGAATAAATGCACAATGTGTGGGCATGGAAAAACTCTAAACCACAACTAGTTTCATACCATGTCAATATTAGTTACATGTAGTTAATGTAATATGGGTCTAATTGTTGCTTGTAAATGAGCTAAGTATCAACATTTTAATATTTTTGAAAGAAAATATGTTAATTTTCGAACCCTGTATGTACAATTGTTCCATGTGTATTTAAAACACACACACACACACACACACACACACATATGAAAAGAGTTGAAATTAACACAGATATGTGAAAAATATAGAGACAGTCAAACACCCACCCAAAGGCAAAATACACACACACACACACACACACACACACACACACACACACACACACACACACACACACACACACACACACACACACAGCAGTAATAATAATAAAGGGACTGAGAACATTACTAACGTATTCATTGCAACAACAAACGTATAAGCCTCAACGTATTGCATTTCCGTTATGCCTTAAGGGGAGATGGGCCGGTTTTCTGGACCACTTTCTCCCTCATGCTTAGCCCCATTAGTTTTCAGATGTTAAGATGTTTGCCCCATTAGTTAGTCGATTTGAAGACATTTCGCCCCATTTCTTCGTCAATATTTAGACCTTTCGTGCTATTTAGGTGTTGATTTATTCCCTGGCGAACGATAGTGAGCCTGTAATGTTGGAAGAAGATTTTTGTCTTGAAGGGGGATATAATGGATATTTTTAAAATTTCATGGAGGTCTAGGGAGGAAACTAAAAAAGTAATGGACACATGCAAAAATCGCCTAAAAGGTGAACCATCTCCCCTTAAGTTTTCTCATGTGCATGTTCGTCTATCTGCGAGAAAAAATAATGATGTCTGATAAGCCACCTTCATTCCTGCTGGTTCACAAGTATTTACCTATTGCTTAACTTTTGGTGCTGCTAGTTCTTAACCCCTTCAGTACCGAACCGTCCTTTTAGCTTTATTCTGGATACTGTTAGACAATTTTAGTCGGCTTCAATAGGGCCTCTAGCAATAATAAGGCTTCAAACTTGCTCAACCAACCCTTTTAACTACCACAGATCCTTCCTAAGCTGCATAATATCGTCTAAATATAGCTAGCATGAAATATAACACACGTCGCTGGTACTCATAGGGTTAAAGGTCTTGACTAACAGTAGAAGATAACCAATTACTTATCAAGCTTTTATCTAGAAACTGTTTTGACCACAATTACCTAGAAAATGCCTGTTAGAGATATTGCAAGTTTGCACTGAAAAAATACTAGAAATATTATCTTAACCCTTTGATTGCGTGGTCATTCCTAAGCTGCCTAAAGTTGTGTGGAGTGACGAGATTGAAAGAGCTTAAGGGGAGACTGGCCGTTTGTTTGGTCTATCTATTAATTTATTCATATATTTTTTTAGTTTCCTCCCTAGACCTCCATCAAGCTTAGAAAAACACCCCCTAGACCGGTTCAAGATAAATTTGTACATTTTTCGGTAGAAAAATGTCCCGGCTAAATGCCGATTCCTCTTAAAATTGCAGGCTCGCTATCGCTCGCCAGGAAATATTTGACACCTAAAAGGCACAAAGGGTCTTAAAATTGACAACGAAATGGGGCGAAAGGTGTTAAAATCGCCAAACTAATGGGCCGAACGTCTTATAATCCCAAAACTAATGGGGCTAAACATTAGGGAGAAGGGGGTCCAGAAAAACGGTCTGCCTCCCCTTAACAAAGGAGGGTACAATATTGTCATGATGTGTAGGCTACCTGCAATAAACGGTCACAGGGAGCTCTCTCTCTGTCTGTAATCCTGTATAATGCTCTCATGGTGTCTATGGTTTGTGTGTGCATGATTTCTGACTCTCTCTCTCTTTCTCTCTCTGTGTAAGCTGAAGTGCGTATTCTAGTCAATATATGTGTAAGTACGCACATATGCAATTATGAATACGCGTGTGCCTTCTTACGTGTATGTGCAGTATATAATATCCACTATTGTGTGGGTATGATTAAATGTACCCCATGTTATTTGTATCTCTGTGTGTGTGTGTGTTTGTGCGTGTGTGTGTTTGTTTGGACGTATGTTTAAATGTACCTGTATCGTTAGGTGCACCTCTTTGTATGTGTGTGTGTGTGTGTGTGTGTGTTTGTGCGTGTCTGTGTTTGTTTGGACGTATGTTTAAATGTACCCGTATCGTTAGGTGCACCTCTTTGTATGTGTGTGTGTGTGTGTGTGTGTGTGTGTGTTTGGACGTATGTGCGTATTCTGGGCAAGGCGACATTTCTGCATAAATCGAGTTGTAGAAATCTAATAACGTGGGTTGGAGAGCCCAAGTGGAGTGCTGGTAGTAATGTTGGTAGTTGTGGTAGTAGTAATGTTGGTAGTTGTGGTAGTAGTAATGTTGGTAGTTGTGGTAGTAGTAGTAATGTTGGTAGTTGTGGTAGTAAGATGTTAATGTTGGTAGTTGTGGTAGTAGTAATGTTGGTAGTTGTGGTAGTAGTAATGTTGGTAGTTGTGGTAGTAGTAATGTTGGTAGTTGTGGTAGTAAGAAGGTTGGTAGTTGTGGTAGTAGTAATGTTAGTAGTTGTGGTAGTAGTAATGTTGGTAGTTGTGGTGGTAGTAATGTTGGTAGTTGTGATAGTAGTAATGTTGGTAGTTGATGTAGTAGTAATGTTGGTAGTTGATGTAGTAGTAATGTTGGTAGTTGTGATAGTAGTAATGTTGGTAGTTGATGTAGTAGTAATGTTGGTAGTTGTGATAGTAGTAATGTTGGAAGTTGTAGTGGCAGTAATGTTGGTAGTTGTGGTGGTAGTAATGTTGGTAGCTGTGGTGGTAGTAATGTTGGTAGTTGTGGTAGTAGTAATGTTGGTAGTTGTGGTAGTAGTAATGTTGGTAGTTGTGGTAGTAGTAATGTTGGTAGTTGTAGTGGCAGTAATGTTGGTAGTTGTGGTGGTAGTAATGTTGGTAGTTGTGGTGGTAGTAATGTTGGTAGTTGTGGTGGTAGTAATGTTGGTAGTTGTGGTGGTAGTAATGTTGGTAGTTGTGGTGGTAGTAATGTTGGTAGTTGTGGTGGTAGTAATGTTGGTAGTTGTGGTGGTAATAATGTTGGTAGTTGTGGTGGTAATAATGTTGGTAGTTATGGTGGTAATAATGTTGGTAGTTGTGGTGGTAATAATGTTGGTAGTTGTGGTGGTAATAATGTTGGTAGTTATGGTGGTAATAATGTTGGTAGTTGTGGTAGTAATGTTGGTAGTTGTGGTAGTAATTATGTGGGTAATGTTTGTAGTGGTAGTAATGTTGGTAGTCATAGTGGCAGTAATGTTGGTAGTGATGTTGGCAGTAATGTTGGTAGTTGTAGTGGTAGTAATGTTGGTAGTTGTGGTGGTAGTAATGTTGGTAGTTGTAGTGGCAGTAATGTTGGTAGTTGTAGTGGTAGTAATGTTGGTAGTTGTAGTGGTAGTAATGTTGGTAGTTGTAGTGGTAGTAATGTTGTTGTAGTGGTAGTTGTGGTAGTAATGTTGGTAGTTGTGGTGGTAGTAATGTTGGTAGTTGTAGTGGTAGTAATGTTGGTAGTTGTGGTGGTAGTAATGTTGGTAGTTGTGGTAGTAGTAATGTTGGTAGTTGGTAGTAATATTGGTAGTTGGTAGTGGTGGTAATGGTAATAGTGGTGGTAGTAGTAATGTTGGTAGTAGTAATGTTGGTAGTTGTAGTGGTAGTATGGTAGTTGTGTGGTAGTAATATTGTAGTGGTAGTAGTACTGGTGGTAGTTGTGGTGGTAGTTGTGATAGGTGTTTGGTAGTTGTGGTTGGTAGTGGTGGTAATGGAGTTGTAGTGGTAGTGGTTTGGGTAGTTGTTGGTAGTTGTGGTAGTTGTAGTTGTGTTTTGTTGGTGGGTAGTTGTAGTTGGTGTTGGTAGTTGTTAGTAGTGTTGGTAGTTGTGGTGGTAATGTAAGTTGGTAGTGGTAGTAATGTTGGTAGTAGCTTTAGTGGTAATATTATTGGTAGTTTTGGCGGTTGTAATGTTGGTAATAGGTGGTAGTAATTTTGGTAGTTGTGGATGGTAATAGCGTTGGTAGTGTTGGTGACAGTGTTTTGGTACTGGTGGTGGTTGTAATGTTGGTAGTTTCTTTATTCATGTGGAATTTACAAAAACGTGTCCCACATAGCATATTTTACTTCTTATATATTCTATTCTACCTCTCTAAGCTCAACCATCTCACAATTTAGGTACATTTGTGCTCTTTAATAGGGAGGATCTTGCTAACCTGACATAGAAGACACTTGCTGAAGGTCCCATTCTTCCCGACGCTGAGAACCCCAGTGGGGTGAAGCTCCCTTAAGGGGAGACTGGCCGTTTGTTTGGTCTATTAAATTATTTATTCATATATTTTTGTTTAGTTTCCTCCCTAGACCTCCATCAAGCTTAGAAAACACCCCTAGACCCCCTTTCAAGATAAATTTGTAAATTTTTCGGTAGAAAAATGTCCAGGCCGAAGGCAGGTTCCTCTTAAAATTGCAGGCTCGCTATTGCTCGCCAGGAAATAATCGACACCTAAATGGCACGAAAGGTATTAAAATTGACAACGAAATGGGGCGAAAGGTGTTAAAATCGCCAAACTAATGGGCCTAACGTCTTATAATCTCAAAACAAATGGGGCTTAACACGAGGGAGAACGGGGACCCCAAAAACGGCCCATCACCCCTTAATCCCTCTTCAAAATTCTTTCATCTTAAACTCTTCTTTGTTTTCTTCTCTCAAATATGCAGCCTTGAGAATAATACATAGGAGTTAATACCATAACCATTATTGTATCCATACAATATTCAGAGTAAAAGCGGATTAACTTGTGGAAGACCTATCGAATTTGGGTATCGTAAAATAATGAAAATAGCATGACACTTAGTTATGAATTAACTGCAGTATATATTGTACAGGGCATGCTTGATATTTGAAATGGTAGCTTAAGGACACTCACCCCACCCCCCAGCCCAAAATTTAAAGATAGTTTTGTTTTGTCTAAAATGCTTCTTTCAACATAGGAGAATAGCAGAGGAGAGCATAAACACCCATGTGACATTCCTAACCCCCCCCCCCCCCCCCGCCCCCCACAGCCCCACACAACCAAAATGTCATGGTTTATTTTGGGGGTCTAAAATGCTTCTTTCAACAATGGAGAATAACATATGAGGGAATAAACACCCATAGGACATCAATACCCCCCCCCCAAAAAAAAAAAAAAAAAAAAAAAAAAACACTGACATACGCCTATGATACGTATTATAAGAAGTTACATATAGAAATATCCTAGTTTACCCTAAATTATTGGCTAGTTTACATTTTCTTCTAATACCTAAATCAGAAAACTTAGTTTTTATGAGTAACTTAGCCATTTTTGTCATGACACCACCAGAAAATTGAGATTTTTATATATTTTACTTTCATCTGCGATTTCCCACAATCATATATTGGCAACTTCCAAGTGTACTTACTCCATTGGATTGTATTGGAGCTGCTTGTAAACACTAATGTTAACACATATTGGTTGTGCCTTCATCGTGTAATTTTTTGTTTTTCGATAGTGAAAAACTTGAGTGTCAGGGGGAATTTTATTTTAAAAAATCGCGATCGGCGCGATGTCGCGCACGACGTACATTTTATGACCTCGATATCTCATGACATATTGGAAATTTTAAGAAAAACTAAATTACACGCTCTTCGTATGGTATTAGAGTATTTACATGCAACAGCAGGTGTCTCTAGGACAAATAATAAGACCGCAGGAAGTTGTGACATAATCATGACATCATGACGTACCACATTCTCATGCTCCCACAAAGTCGGAACTGATAATTTGATTATACCCTGAAAGTATCGAGGTGAAAGACATATTTTTTAGTGTCAGAGGGTGTGTAAAGGTGTGTTAAGGTAAATTGGGTAGCCTTCTCAAAGACTGCTTATGACCGGCGCTCACCTAATTGTCTTTGTATATTTATCTAATTTATTAATCCCAACATTAAACACCTCCCAATGAAATTAATGAAAGCATGTGATCTTCCCGGGATTCGAACCTGGGTGGATGCAATGCTCACTAACCTTGTACACAGGAGTAACTTCAATACCCAGATTACCTAAACCAGGATAATAATTCCACGTTCCACATTGACCAATCTAACCTTCACAGAAAAGTTAGGCGAGTTGGCTAGATATTAAGGGGAGGCAGACTGTTTTTCTGGACCCCCTTCTCCCTAATGTTTAGCCCCACTAGTTTTGAGATTATAAGACGTTCGGCCCATTAGTTTGGCGATTTTGACACCTTTCGCCTCATTTTGTTGTCAATTTTAAGACCTTTCTTGCCATTTAGGTGTCTATTATTTCCTGGCGAGCGATAGCAAGCCTGCAATTTTAAGAGGAACCGGCCTTTGGCCGGGACACAATCTAAACTACATAGAGAACCACACAGTCTGAACCACACACTCTGAAATACATGGAATACCACACACAGAACCACACAGTCTGAACCACACAACCTGAACTACATAGAGTATTATGCACAGAACCACACAGTCCGAATGGCACACAAAACTGGTCTCTGAACTAAATACTGCAGAGTACCATGCACAGAACTCACACAGAGAACCACATACGCTTAACTACATAGTCCCACGCACAAAACCACTCAATCTAAACCACACAATCTGAACTACATACTGTAGAGTACCACGCACATAACCATACAGGCTGAAACACACACAAATCCATACAGAGAACCAACCACACACAGATAACCACACAGTCTGAACGAGGAAGCTGCCGCGAGGATTGTAATAGAGGATTTCACGGTGAGTAATCTGGGGAACCTGGGGACGATGGTTGGGAGGCATGTACTGATCAATAACAACCTTTTCTTTCCCACTCCATACTGTAACATTACAACTACAAAATTAAGGGGAGGCAGACCGTTTTTCTGGACCCCCTTCTCTTTAATGTTTAGCCCCACTAGTTTTGAGATTATAAGACGTTCGGCCCATTAGTTTGGCCATTTTAACACCTTTCGCCCCATTTCGTAGTCAATTTTAAGAACTTTCGTGCCATTTAGGTGTCGATTATATCCTGGCGAGCGATAGCGAGCCTGCAATTTTAAGAGGAACCGGTCTCCGGCCGGGACATTTTTCTACCGAAAAATTTACAAATTTATCTTGAAGAGGGGTCTAGGGGGTGTTTTTCTAAGCTTGATGGAGGTCTAGGGAGGAAACTAAAAATATATATGAATAAATGAATTAATAGACCAAACAAACGGCCAGTCTCCTCTTAACCCTTTTAATATACGACGATGTTGGTTCACCTTCCATTGGGTAATATTTAATGACACTACTTTGCACTGGAATGCCCTTTGGGAAAGATTTTAAAAAACTGTCCCTCCATAGTGACTCCCTGCCTAGGAAAACACTTCCGTCTGTCATTCCTCTATCGTCTTCCCTTCTTGCTGGAAGTTTACTCCCATTCAACCTGTCCCAAAGAGGGGTGACCGCTCGCAACCCTCCAACTATCGTCCACTTTCTCTTATTTCTTGCATCCATAATGTTTTGAATCGATTCTTAATTCCAAATTCCTTAAGCCGCCAGTATGATTTCCTTAACCCGGCAACTGAAGACTCTTAAGAGTTTCCCCGGGCGACTGCGGGAAGACTCTTTAGAGTCTGGGAAAAAAAAAAAATACATTTAAAACACCCCTCTCTTTTTTTTTTTTTTTTTTTTTTTTTTTTTTTTTTTTTTTTTTTTGCCCCTGGCCCATTGCCAAATATCACTCCTCCACCTCCCCTCCTCCCCCACTTTCCTCACCTCCTTCAGTTATCACCTATTTTCCCTGTTATTCCCTTATTCTGTGGTCTATTTTCGTGCTAACATTAGCGAGTTGGTAGCAGGGCGTCGTCATCACTGTTACCAAGTGTGGGAAAGAGCGAGAGAGAGACTATTGCGTAACAGTGTCTCTCCAGACAAGGGGAGGAGAGGAGGGCAGGGGGGTTGCCTCAGCCATACATTATGTAACTCCTGGCCTGTATCGCCGATTTTGACCATCCAAACGCTGTTTCCACTTGTTTTATTGCTGTAACAGGTTAATACCTTTATAATCAACCTATAATAGGCGCATATGGATAAGTATTAATGCTATTTATGGTAAAATAACGAGGTTAGTGATGGAAACAGCTCAAATACGTCAGCACAAGAGTGTGGTGTCTCATACCCCCCATGCGCACTTCTTAGGTTAACACCTTACGAGCGGCCTAGGCAGTTTATTTATATGTACCGCCCAGCGGGGTGTTTTTACCCAAAATAGGGCTGTTTACGTGATCATTTTCATGCCTAAATAAGACCCAGAGCGTAAAACAAGTATCTATCCCTGAAAGGGCATAAACAGAGCTTTCCAATGACACCATAACGATCCTTTTATGATGGCTAGTTTTCTTGCAACAACCGTGCAACGCGAGTGCAAAAAGCATGTAATTCGGCACTTTCCCCATACAATTCCGTATATAGCGAGTGAGAGAGGGAGGGAGGAGGTGGGATTCGTGTCAGTAGGTTCGCCGCGGTGGTCTGGAGCAGTCATACGCTCGCTACTCTCCTGCCACCACTTGTCTCTCTCTCTCAGCAACATTACGTGCTGAAATTGCCACACGACCTATGTCGAGCGCCGCCAGATAGTCCAGATTTATTATACTCGACTTATGTTGCTCGCCGCTAATTAAGGGTTAAGGGATGCTCTACTTGTGATACCCTTACTTATCATAGTAACTCTTGGTCATCCTCCGAAAGCCTTCGATAGAGTCTGGGACAAATCTCAGATCTCTAAACAACCCTTTTTCAATTTATATCCCTCTATCTGTGCTATTATCTCAAATTTCTTCTCTGGCCGTCCCATAGCTGAAGTTGTGAATGGCCATCCCTCATTTCCTCAACCTATCAACTCCGGTGTTCTGTCCCGTCTCTAGTTCTCTTTCTAATATTCATTAACCCCTTCTGTACCGGCACCGTCCTTGTAACATTATTCTGGCTACTATTACATGGATTTATTCAGTTTAAAAAGGGCCTCCAGCAATGAACATGCTTTGAAATATCTCATTTAACACTTTTAAACGATCACAAATCCTTCTTAAGCTGCACAAAGTAGTCTAAATATGGCTAAAATAAACTTAAAGAGACTTCGTCGGTACAAAAGGGGTTAATGATATTCTCGACTGTACTTCTAGCCCTATCACCTCATATGTTGATGACTGTACAAGACACTATCACCTCATATGTTGATGACTGTACAGGACACTATCACCTCATATGTTGATGACTGTACAGGACACTATCACCTCATATGTTGATGACTGTACAGGACACTATCACCTCATATGTTGATGACTGTACAGGACACTATCACCTCATATGTTGATGACTGTACAAGACACTATCACCTCATATGTTGATGACTGTACAAGACACTATCACCTCATATGTTGATGACTGTACAAGACACTATCACCTCATATGTTGATGACTGTACAAGACACTATCACCTCATATGTTGATGACTGTACAAGACACTATCACCTCATATGTTGATGACTGTACAGGACACTATCACCTCATATGTTGACTGTACAGGACACTATCACCTCATATGTTGACTGTACAGGACACTATTCCACTAGTTGTCCACAATGACTCCAAAACTCACATGATGAGGCAATACCATGCCTATCTTCAGATCTATCAACTATTTCCAATTTGGACAGAACAAATACTGTTACTTTCAATGCATCCAAGACCCAATATCTCGATCTATCTACCCATCATAATCTTGACCACATGACTATACCATATTCTATAACAATATTCAAATCAATCATTCATCTTCTCTCAATATTTGTGGTGCATCTTATTCTTCTGACCTTTCTTGGAAAGATCATAATAACACTCTTGCTAAAACAGCTTCCCAGAAGTTAGTGTGCTCAACCATCTCCGTAGATTCTTCACCCTCCACACATCTTGCTCTGTACAAGGGCACAGTGCTCCCATGTATCGATTATTGTTAGCATGTGTGGGGAGGTTGAACCCATACCAAATGTCTCGAAAGGGTAGAGTCAAATGCATTTTGTCTTGTCAATTCACCTCCTTTAAGGGCAGATTTTTAGTTTGTTCCCTAGAATTCCAACAAGCTTAAAATTACACCCCCTAGACCCCCTTTCAATATAAATTTGTACATTTTTCGGTAGAAAAATGTCCCGGCCAAAGGCCGATTCCTCTTAAATTACAGGCTCGCTATCGCTCGCCAGGATAAAATCGACACCTAAATGGCACGAAAGGTCTTAAAATTTACAGAAATGGGGCGAAACTTCTTAAAATCACCAAACCAATGGGGCGAACATCTTAAAATCTCAAAAGCAATGGGGCTAAAGACGAGGGAGAAAGGGGTGAAGAAAAAAATCCCTCAAGTGAAAATCTCCTCTTAACTAATTCCCTACAATCTTTCTCTACACACCGGAATGTTGCACCTCTCTCAATGTTCTACCGCTATTACAAATCAGGGTTATTCAGAGCTTGCTCAGTGTATCCTTACTCCCATACGGAGAGTGGGGGGCACCTGCCTTTCAACACATTCCCACCACTTCCATATCTCTGACGCAAGAGTAAACAGACTCTCCGAATCTTTCTTCTACTCGGCCAGTTTGCTCTGAAACTCTCTCCCTCAATCTGTTTTTCCCTCATCCTATGACTTAAATTGATTCAAGCTCCACGTTTCCAGACATTCTGAATTTGAATTGGGGAGGTGGGTGGAGCACTCGTTACAGGCAGATGTGCCTTTAGTCTTCTTCATACATATATAAAATTATATGTTGATCATAATTAACCTTCTAACTCACAATATATTCCTTAGCCCAATAAGATCGCCTAATGATACCCAATAATAATAATACTAATACTAATAATAATAATAATAATAATAATAACAATAATAATACTAATAATAATAATAATAATAATAATAATAATAATAACAATAATAATACTAATAATAATAACAATAACAATAATAATAATAATAATAATAATAATAACAATAATAATACTAATAATAATAATAACAATAATAATAATAATAATAATAACAATAACAATAATAATAATAATAATAATAATAACAATAATAATAATAATAATAATAACAATAATAACAATAATAATAATAATAATAATAACAATAATAATAATAATAATAATAAAAGAGGTGATCATATATTTAAGTGTCATTAATGTTACTAAGCATGATGTAGGGTGGTAATGCAGTCAATGGTAGTATAGTCAAAGTGGTATTGCAAAGAGCACATAGGGGTGTTGTTATAATGCTTTGTCAGTTCTACCTTGAGGGATGGAAGACAACAAATGAAGTGGCACCAGTACCTTAAGGGGGGTGACCTGCTTTTTGTTATTTCTGTCCTTTTCTCGCTTTCTCTGGCTTGTATCCATTTGGCCCCATTCAGCCAACTATTTTAAGACGTTTATCCCCATCTAGGTGTCGATTTCTTCCTGGCGAGCGATAGCGAGGCAGCATTATATGAAGAAATCCGGCTTCGCCGGAGACATTTTTCTATCGAAAAATGTACAAATTTAGCCTTCTGTCAAACAAAAATAAAAAATATGCTGGCTCGCTACCGCTCACCAGTAAACAATTGATACCTGGATGGGGATAAACGTCTTAAAACAGTAGGCTGAATGGGGCCAAATGGGTACAAGGCAGAGAAAGATAGGAAAGGACAGAACAAAAACAGGTCACCCCCCTTAAACATGAAAAAACAAAATCATACGGAAATTAAAAGGAATACCGGTACAACTATATACAGTACTGTCATACAGTATTATGTTACCTTACACAAAGTTACCAACATAATGAAGCTTTCTATTATCTTTGTATATATTTCTAATCAGTTACCATAGTAATGGTACCTCAGAAGTCTATGGACAGGAACATCCATTTTTCACTATCAAACCTAAACCTATATCCTGGGAACTTGAAGCTTACACTGCACTCACTCAACACTATCCCTGGAGAAATGTTATGGGGTTCACATCAATTGAGTCATTCTATCATAGATGGTAATTTAGTACTACCCTAGGGACAAAGAAATAGGATACAAGTATCAATCTTCCAAAATGTTCACTTATTCTGTACATAACTCCATATATACAGTATATTCCAACACTAACTTCACAACATACAACACCCAAGCACTCACCCCTCAACCTTTTCATCCCCCCCTCCCTCGCTACCACCACCACTCCCTCCCTAACTCTTCCCTTTGTAATTCTCTCCTCCGCCCTCCACTACTCACCCCCACAGAAACACAGACTAGTCCCAGCTAATAACCGTGGGCCATCCTTCTCCTTTCTCTCTCTCTCTCTCTCCCCCTGCCGCCCCATTTAACCCCTGGCCGCCACCACCGCTATATTTACCACTTATAAACTCCACTTCATTACTTGTCACCATCTGTTTCGCCACCACACTTTTCTTCTCGCCGGCCGGGTATATCAGTCAGAAGGGAGAGGGAGAGGGAGAGGGAGGGCGTGATGCGTCTGAGAGGGGGATGGGGAGGGCTTGGTGGGTGGGTGAGAGGGCAGGATACGAGAGAGGTTTGGTGGAGAGGTGTGAAAGGGATGGAAACTGTGTGAGAATGATGTAGAGAGATGAGAAGTATATATGTGATTTTGATGGGTAGGAGAAGGATGTACATTTCACTTCATTACTTGTCATCATCTGTTTCGCAACCACACTTTGCTTCTAGCCAGGCAGGTGGTTGGTGGGTAAATCAGTTAGTAGAGAAAGAGGGATGATGATGGGGAGAGAAATGGGAAAGGCATGTTGGGTGTAAGAGAGGAATGCAGACGGTGGGAGAGGTTTGGAGAGCAATGTGAAATTGATAGTAAGGGTATGTGAGAGTTGAAGGAGGATGTGAAGGAAGTGATTATGATGGGTGGGAGAGGGATGCTAACGCTTAATTCCTGATCATCCTCTGTTTCGGGAGCATGGTCCCATCGATCTAGTCTTTGGTAATTCAGCCAGGAGGGAGAGAAGGGTGAATAGAGAGGGATGTGAATGGTGGGAGAGGGATGGGATTATGGTGTGCAAACAATGAAAGGGATGAAAGATGGGTAGGGCGGTGTGAGAAGGAATATGAAGAATGCAGGAGATGTGAGAGGCTTGGGAAGTAGAGTGAAATAATGTAACGTGTGAGAAAGGGAGGAAGGTTCTGCAAGAGAGAATGATGTAAGGGTGTGGGAGAGATGGATATAATGCGTTAGGAGTGCGGAGGGCGTGAGAGGGTTAGAGAGTGCCGAGGGAGGACTACAAGGGATGTGAAGGAGAGGGCGGTGTTAGGTGGGAGGAACATGGAGTGTTGCGAGAGGAATGTAGGGGAATTAAGAAGAGTAAGGGGATATTTAGAGTGCTGAAAGGGTGGTGTTAGGTGGGAAAAACACGGGGAAAGACATAGTGAATGCTGTGGGATTAAGGTGAGGTATTTAGTTTGTTCCCTACTTTTTCATCAAGCTTAAAATTACACCCCCTAGACCCCCTTTCAAGATAAATTTGTACATTTTTCGATAGAAAAATTTCCCGGCCAGAGGCCGGTTGCTCTTTAATTACAGGCTCGCTATCGCTCGCCAGGAAAAATCGACACCTTAACGCCACGAAAGGTCTTAAAATTGACAGAAATGGGGCAAAATGTCTTAAAATATCCAAACTACTAGGTCGAAGGTCTTAACATCTCAAAAGCAATGGGGTTAAACATGAGGGAGAAAGGGGTCCAGAAAAAAATCCCTCAAGTGGAAATCTCCCCTTAAAGCGGTGACTCTGGAACAGGGATGGGGGTAGGTAGGAGGGCCATGGGGAGGACATGGTTGATTTGATAGGGATGGAAAGTTAATGAAAGGTGGGAGAGGTTTAGTGAGGGCGAAGGGCAAGAGGGTTGGAGTAACAGAAGATGAACAAAATCGATGTGGCGACTGACCAGAAGATGATAGGGTGTGACAGGGAAAGAGAGGAATATAATAGTGCGAGAGGGATGTGAAGCACTTGCAGGAATTTTATGCAAACATTTTCTCGTAGCTGCAACCCACTCAGTCGTTAATGTGGACCTAAATTTAGCATTCACGGTGGCTAAGTCATATTTTAGGGAGGGTTTGGGTACTACCTATGCCTGTGTGTCTGTCTGTGAGTGATGATTTTATGAGTTGGATGGGAAAGAGCTTGCGACGGAACCAGAGGGACACGAGTGAAGTTAGGAAACCATGAGAGAGTCGTCAGAAATGTCAGGGTATACAGTATATAGAGGGTGTTGCAGATATACCTTTCATAAATCTCAGAATTAATAGACCTAGTACAAATATATGTACTTTTCTACATGATGGTTTCAGAGAATATACAAACTTAGAGAGATATTACACATTCTAAAATTATAATTTTCTAATGATAAATCAACCGAAACTTTATGTGGTGTTAATGGTAAATCCAGTAGAGCCATACAAGCAATACTGTAGCTTGGGATAAGAGCAGGGTGTATGCATTACAAATCCACACCCGTGAAAAACTGTGGCACCGAGTACATGATGCTTCCAGGGAAGAAACAAATACACCAGGGATATTTGAAGGTGTATGTCAGTCTGTAGTGCACCGTGGCCAAGCCTGTGTTAACGAGGGGGGGGGGGGATAACATTAAGCACCTGTTGTAAATACAAATGTCAGATAAAATTATTAATTTGATGGTATTCTGATCGTTTCCCTCCCTTCTGACTTACCTACACAGTATAATCTAAAATGTGTAGTATCTCGGTAAGTATGCACATTTTCTCAGACCACCATATAAAAAACTACATATATTTTGGTAAATCTACAGTTACACTACACCTATTTTTTCATTATTTTCCTATCGAAACATTCTTTCTTTTAGTCCTACCATATTCAGGAAGCCCTACTGATGTTCGAATTGTGGGAGTCTAGGGAAAGCAGCCCCCAAGTTAAGTTACATTGTCATGTTAGATCAATGCTTCCATTGAAAATGAGTCGGCGAGGCAGACACTCGCGGAAGACGGCGGACGCCGTGTAACGTAAACAAACCAATCACCCTTTAGCTTTTAACTTTAGCTTGGGGAACCGCAGAGGGCTGAACACAGGCAGCATGATATGCAGGGGTTGTGCGGGGAGTTAAAGGAAGAATGAGGATAAGGAGAAAAATATTTGGTGGTCCTAGCTTTAAAACTATCAATAGTGGGACTGTTAACTATATGAGATGGAAGGTGATTCCACTCTTGGATGTTGCAGGGAATAAATGAATACCCAAATATGTCGGTGCTTGCCTGTATGTGTGGTATTTTCTGTTGTGGCTGCCTCTTGTGGATCATATGGTTGTAGGGTGTAAATAGGTGTCTTTGTCTATGTCTGCTAGATTGTTTGTGATTTTGTATAGCATTTGTTGTCTGTGTTGTTGTCTTCTTGTTGCAAATGTGTCTAATTTAATGTCTTGTTTGAGCAAAGTGACCGATGTGTCTGTAATCACGTCTCATCCATCTTGCCGCCTCATTTTGTGTGGCTTCTAGTTTATTAATGTTGTTGCGAGTGTGTGGATCCCAGACGGTGTCGCAGTATTCAATGTGTGGTCGAACTAGTGTTTTAAAAGCTAAATTTTTTATGTTTGCGTTGTACCTCCTTAGGTTCCTGCACAGGAACCCCAGGGCTTTGTTGGCTTTTGCCCTGATGCTACTCACATGTGTGCTTCACCTCATGTCAACTGAGAGGTGGACTCTCAAATACTTATGTGAATGGACTGTATCAAGGTTGGTATTATGGAGTTTATAGGCAAAGGGGACAGGTTTCTTGGAGTGGGTAAACCATATGTGGTGGCATTTGTCTGGTCTAAAGGTGATCTGCCACTTGGCTTCCCAGTCTTCAAGGGCTGTCAAGTCGTCTTGAAGTCGAAGGCAATCGTCCCTATCAACTATTGGTCGGTATACTAAGCTAACGTCTGCAAAAATTCTAGTAGTAGAAGTTAAAGATGATGAAAGAAAGATAAGGGGGCCAAGGACGGTGCCTTGGGGTACCCCCGAAGTTACAGGAACAGAAGATGAGTGGGAGCCATCGAGAACAACACGTTCTCGATTGGTTAGGAATTTCTTAAGCCAGTGAATAAGTGGTCCTCGGATTCCATAGTAATCCAGTTTATCAAACAGTCTACGCCTCCTCCGATGTCAATATTGTCATTAACCTAACCTGAGAGTCGCTGCTTTAAATAATGATGTAGAAGACATAAAATTACTAAAAAGTACTGCAGGAGAGCGAAAAACACCTTACGAGATCGTGTCGAACGAAAATGGGTCAACAGAAAATGGAGATTCGGGGGTACAGTCGTCAAACCGCGGCGGACGAGTCTCACTTTAGTGAAGGTTTTGGTAATTAAAGGGAAAAGGCTCGCAGCCTTATTTGTGATTTTTTTGTTCCAATTTATTTTAGAAATGGTAGTTTTGATGCTATAATTTCAGAGACATAAGGGCAGTTTAAAAAAAACCGAGATAGGTTTTGACCAAAGTTGGCTCGGACTTTCCATAATTTCAGAGACACAAAAGGCCACTTTTTACAAATCTGAGCAAAAATTTGTAATAAACTTGGCTGGGATTTTTCAAGTTTGGAGAGGCTTAAAAGGTTTGAAAATACGAGCTAAGTGAGATCATTAGCCTAACCTAACCTAGTATTATTAGTGGGGGCTGCCACCCCCACACCCCCGCCATGATCATACATATCAGAGTAAGGGATAATGCGAGCCAAGTGTGGTCATTAACCTAACCTAATAAGCTAACCTAACCTATCCTAGTATTATTAGTGGGGGCTGCCGCCCCCAAACCCCCGCCCTGACCATAGATATCAGAGTAAGGGCTTTGGACAAAGCTTAGCTCAGATTTTTACAAAGTGGACTTTTTAGTCTCTGAAATTATGGACAACCCGAACCAACTTTGGTAAACCTGACTTTTTGGACCGACAGCGATTTCAGTAAGTTTAATTTTATTTATTTTTTTATTTTTCCTTCAGATATAGTGTTGTTTTATCCTGAAGACGAGCTGAAATGAGTATTTACCCATTATCCAACAATCTAAAAACACGCCCCCCACTAGTGGGGAGGGCTATGAAGTTCAGGGGAAATGAGGGGTTAAAAGCATAAAAAAGACATTAGCCTAACCTAACAACCTTACCTAACCTATCCTAGTATTATGAGTGGGGGCTGCTGCCCCCACACCCCCGCTGGTTGAGAAACAGTGCAAAAAACACACTATTATGGGACATACCTTACTCTGTCAACGAGTGGCAGTGAGAGGGCCGAGAGGTTCACAATAACTTGAGTGCGTCGGCGGACGTAAGTTAAAATAAGAAATAATTGTATTTATTACTTAGCCTATTAATTTCCGGAAGTTTAAACCTATGCATTTTGTTTTATCTTTATATGTTACTTTGCCATCACCCATTAAGATTGCACTGCTAGCTGTGGTGGGTATTTTAGCGTTTTATTTTTGTTCTCCCTTATAATACATTTCAGCTCTTAATGACATTATGAAGCAATGATGTATATGCTCTACCGGATCTATTAGGCCTAAAAAGATCGATGGGCTAACTGTAAGTCCAAATCATCAGTATAACCCCAACTTTCGACAAACTTGGCTCGGATTTCGGAAAAAAAGTGGGATTTTAGGTATTTCATACATTCCTATTCTTCCTTATTTTACTATATTACTTTAACCCCACATTTTCCCTGATCTTCATAGCCCTCCCCACTATCGGGGGGAGTTATCTTAAGATTCTTGGATAATCGGGTTATATAGAGTTTCTCCCACAGTGGAATTATAAGTAATAGCATCAAAACTGCCATTTCTAAAAAAAAAAAAATAACAAAAAAATCACAAATAAGGCTGCGAGCCACACGTATCGTATCGCACTTAACAGATGGCAAGACCAAACTGTGCTGTACCAGAAAATCCTATGTAGCTTCCTTACTGCGCTTGTCCCCTAATTTCTGACAGGAGATTCTACAACTGGTACAGGCAGCCATGACACTTACAAATATGGCGGGCTGTGTGACGTTTCTGTCAGCTGAGAGAGGGAATGGCTACAATATGCACCGATTCGTGCGCAACAGCAAATATATGTAATAATACTAAAACTACAAGGGAAATGGGAAAGATAAATGTCAGAAAGGATTGACAAAATATCGCTAAAACTATGAACATTAAATAAAAGCACAATGTAATGTTGCAAATGTGTATTAGAGACCTACAGTAACATCTTTGGGAATTTGTTTATTTTAATACCACGAATTTTCAGTTTTTTTTAAAATTGTTTTGTGTTAATTTGCATCAATTTATAGTGTTTGTAATTAATTAGAAATCTCGGAAAAACCTATTTTCCCCATTTTCGATCGATGTGGAGACACTCTCCCGGATAGAGGGCTATGATTTGAAGACATTAGCCTAACCTAACAACCTTACTTAACCTATCCTAGTATTATGGGTGTGGGCTGCCACCCCCACATCCCCGCTGGTTGGTTAGTTAAAAACAACAAAATTGGCTTTCGATTATACGAAGGCGCAAGAAATATCGAAGAAGTCTACGGTGTTTACTCTGCAATGTTCAGCTTTGATTGTACGTTGATAACAGGAAAGTACCGTATTGACAACATTGTTACGAAAATTATATTTTAGTAGCATACTTTATATTAGGTTTTTCCGAGGGTTAAATCACATTTTCATATGATCTTTAGAGCTGTCGAAAACTGGAAGTACCGTATCGACAACCTTGTTACGAAAAAGACATTTTAGTACCATTCGTTTTTATTAGGTTATGCCGAGGGTTTAAACAAATTTGGTAAATATCCTGTTTATCACCGGGGACGTGTCTTACAAGTATTTGTTATTTGTTTTCCTCTTTTTTTTCTTTTTTTTGTAGGTGTGTTATTTTATGAACCCTGTCGGAAATTGCAAAACAAACATTATCCATCACTCTTAAGACACCAAAGCAACAAAACATATTCGCTCGCTCGCAATCACATTTCCGGCAATTTTGACTTCCGTGAGATACAAAAATAAGTTGAGGGGGGGGGGGGTGCTTTGCCGCCTTAGGAAGGACGTCTGCACATTAAAAGCCTGCAAACTATCTTAATCAATTCTTTTAACTACCATATATCCTTCCTGAGCTTCATAAAATCGCATCAATGTAGCTGAAATCAAATAAATAAGACGTCGCTGGTACAGAAGTGGTTAGTGGCAGATTAATTCGATGCATCTTCATTCCACTAAATCCCGTTTTAGGCAAACTTGCGGAGCCTTATCGTGTAACCATTTAGCCATCACAGACATGTCAAATAATTGACCACTGTTATGGAAAACGCAACAGTGTACACGATATGTAGCCCTTATTCGTTAATTTGTGCAATCTGAACAATTCGACGAAGTTGCACGTGAGTATATGCTGTCAAACATCGAACATGACATTGACAAATACACATTCTGTCTTAGTGTGGAAAGTCGTAAACGCAGCAAAACGAACGACGAGTGTAGCGAAATCCGGCAGGTTCGTTTTGTTAATTTTGGCTCTGCGGACAACTTTAGACTTTACACTCAATGTCGTGGAGGCAGCTGTTTAGGAGTAGTGATTCAAAGGTTCCAGAGACGACAAAACAATAATACAAACTCTCATTCCATTCAGCAAAACACGCTCTTCCTAGTGGAATCATAAATATAGAGTAAATGAGTCAGGATGGCTTGTAGATGATACTGATAGGAAAGTTGTGGGCTGAAGGAGGATTGACAAAATGGTATGTAAATTGGAATAATGGAACGAGATCCGAAACTGCGAAGGGGGATGAATTGCAATAGTAGGGTGGAGATGAGGAAAGGAGAGAGAGAGAGAGAGAGAGAGAGAGAGAGAGAGAACTTCAGTAGCTAACAGTAGAACAATACGATGTACAAAGATATAAGAATGAAGACGCATACATTGTTAGCATGTCCCGGAAAAAGCCATTTAAGTACAAGAAGATGAGAGGGTCTGAACATGAATGGAATTACAGAGAAAATGAGAGGACAAATAATCTCAGGCATAGACTACTGTAGATCTGGACTGGATACGAAAATGGAACTTTGCAGTAAGGGACCCAAAATCGGAGAACGAACCCCCAAGTTCGAACCTCGAAACCGCGAAAATGTGATATTTTCACGGTTTCGAGGTTCGAACTTGGGGGTTCGTTCCCTTACTGCAAAGTTCCATTTTCGTGTCCAGTCCAGATCTACTGTAGTCTATGATACAATGTAAGAAGTAACAGAAAATAAAACATGGACAATAATTAATAATTTCCATATTTACAATAATATGAAAAGTATAGATTGAAATAAATCTAGATATCCTAGAAATGGTAAGCTGACAATTAAAGGTAAACAAGACCAGATGAGGAGGGAGGAAGTAGAGAAAAGGAGTAGAGAAAGAGGAAAAGGAAGAAAGAAAAGCGGAGACATTATAAACGAGGAAGCGTAGAGGAGAATAGGGAGAAATGTTAGAAGACGGAGAAACAAAAGGGAGGAGGAGGAAGAGTTAGAGGAGGAGAGAGAAGAAAAATATGATAGGAGGTGAAAAGGAAATAGAATGAAAAATAAAATCTAATATAGAATAAGGCATATACAGACAGAGAAAGGAAGAAAAGGAGAGGGGTAGTGAAAGGAGAGAGGAGAAGAGAATGTACTGTAGATGCATAGAAGGACAGAGAAAGAGGAGGAGAGAACAGGCAAGGCAGCAAGGAAAACCAAGGAAAAAGAGGAAGCACGAAGAAGCATGAAGGGAAAGAAAGAGATAAGAAGTGGAGCAATGAATAGGGGCAGAAGGAAAAGGAAAGCATAGAACAGGCAAGGACGAAAGAATAGAACCGAAGACATAGAAAACAGAAGCCAAACGAGGAAAACAAAAAAGAATGAAGAAGTAAAAGAAGAAGAGAAGAAAGGAGGATCTGAAAAAAAGTAGAAAAGAAGCTCACACGAAGAAGGAAATAATAAAGGAGGAAGAGAAAGAGGAAGAGAAAGAGGAAGAGGAGGAGGAAGAGGAAGAGTAAGAGGAAGCATGAGCATAATATCGGGCAGCATTGAATGAGGAGAAATATGAATGACAATGAGGCGGAAGGGAGGTGGGCAAGGGAATAAGAGGGAAATCTGATGAAAGACGGAGAGGAAGGGAGGTGTCAGAGAAATAGGTGTGTGTGCGTGAAGATGTGTGCGTGTGCGTGAAGATGTGTGTGAGTGTGTGTGTGTGTGTGTGTGTGTGTGTGAGAGAGACAGCAAGATTAATGATGAAAAACCAGCACTGCGGCACAAAACACGTCAAGCATATCCAAGTCTAGCATGGATTACATAAAACCTCCGTCAACATAAAACCTCCGTCAACATAAAACCTCCGTCAACATAAAACCTCCGTCAACAGAAAACCTCCGTCAACAGAAAACCTCCGTCAACATAAAACCTCCGTCAACATAAAACCTCCGTCAACATAAAACCTCCGTCAACAGAAAACCTCCGTCAACAGAAAACCTCCGTCAACAGAAAACCTCCGTCAACAGAAAACCTCCGTCAACAGCAAACCTCCGTCAACAGAAAACCTCCGTCAACATAAAACCTCCGTCAACAGAAAACCTCCGTCAACAGAAAACCTCCGTCAACAGAAAACCTCCGTCAACAGAAAACCTCCGTCAACATAAAACCTCCGTCAACAGAAAACCTCCGTCAACAGAAAACCTCCGTCAACAGAAAACCTCCGTCAACATAAAACCTCCGTCAACATAAAACCTCCGTCAACATAAAACCTCCGTCAACATAAAACCTCCGTCAACAGAAAACCTCCGTCAACAGAAAACCTCCGTCAACAGCAAACCTCCGTCAACAGAAAACCTCCGTCAACAGAAAACCTCAGTCAACATAAAACCTACGTCAACATAAAACCTCCGTCAACAGAAAACCTCCGTCAACAGAAAACCTCCGTCAACAGAAAACCTCCGTCAACAGAAAACCTCCGTCAACAGAAAACCTCCGTCAACAGAAAACCTCCGTCAACAGAAAACCTCCGTCAACAGAAAACCTCCGTCAACAGAAAACCTCCGTCAACAGAAAACCTCCGTCAACAGAAAACCTCCGTCAACAGAAAACCTCCGTCAACATAAAACCTCCGTCAACAGAAAACCTCCGTCAACAGAAAACCTCCGTCAACAGAAAACCTCCGTCAACAGAAAACCTCCGTCAACAGAAAACCTCCGTCAACATAAAACCTCCGTCAACAGAAAACCTCCGTCAACAGAAAACCTCCGTCAACAGAAAACCTCCGTCAACAGAAAACCTCCGTCAACAGAAAACCTCCGTCAACAGAAAACCTCCGTCAACAGAAAACCTCCGTCAACAGAAAACCTCCGTCAACAGAAAACCTCCGTCAACATAAAACCTCCGTCAACAGAAAACCTCCGTCAACATAAAACCTCCGTCAACAGAAAACCTCCGTCAACAGAAAACCTCCGTCAACAGAAAACCTCCGTCAACAGAAAACCTCCGTCAACAGAAAACCTCCGTCAACATAAAACCTCCGTCAACATAAAACCTCCGTCAACAGAAAACCTCCGTCAACAGAAAACCTCCGTCAACAGAAAACCTCCGTCAACAGAAAACCTCCGTCAACATAAAACCTCCGTCAACAGAAAACCTCCGTCAACAGAAAACCTCCGTCAACATAAAACCTCCGTCAACATAAAACCTCCGTCAACATAAAACCTCCGTCAACATAAAACCTCCGTCAACAGAAAACCTCCGTCAACAGAAAACCTCCGTCAACATAAAACCTCCGTCAACATAAAACCTCCGTCAACAGAAAACCTCCGTCAACATAAAACCTCCGTCAACATAAAACCTCCGTCAACATAAAACCTCCGTCAACATAAAACCTCCGTCAACATAAAACCTCCGTCAACAAAAAACAAAGGTTCCAAATATTGAAAAGTTTAATTAAGGGGAGATTTCCACTTGAAGTATTTTTTTCTTGACTCATTTCTCCCTCATGTGTAGCCTCATTGCTTTTGATATTTTAAGACGTTCGCCCCCATTAGTTTGGCGATTTTAAGAACTTTCGCCCCATTTCTGTCAATTTTAAGACCTTACATGCCATTAAGGTGTCGATATTTTAGTAATTTAAGAGGAACTGGCCTTCGGCCAGGAAATTTTTCTACCGAAAAATGTACACATTTATCTTGAAAGGGGGTCTAGGGGGTGTTAATTTTAAGCTTGATGGAAGTCTAGGGAACAAACCAAAAACCTCCCCTTAACCCTTTATGTACCGGCAACGTCTATTTCACTTTATTCTTGCTATAATTAGACGAGTTTGTGCAATGTGAAAAGGATCTGATGTTGCATATGCCGTTTTCATGCCCTCTCTACACCCTTCAATTTTTGGAGTGTATAATACAACCCAAATTAGCAAGTGGTGGTGGTGATGAGATTGCCAATTATGGTGAACAGTCGCGCTAATAAGTGATGTCTCGGCACTAAGTATGTTTTGATCAATAATTGGTATTAGTAATATCTAAGTTTAGTTTTTTGTTCATATCGAGTGAAATATACAAACATTTTCCTACACTTACCCAACCCTATTCAACATCTGACAGACATTAATACAACACAGAGCAAGCCAAACGTAATGACAACTGGCACATGACTTATTTGCTCGACCGTACCAACATGTATTTACACCACATATTATGTTAGAATAAAATTAACTGTGATATGTCCTATTTCTCGGGTGAAGGCTGGTCCTATCGAGAGTGAGGTTTGGCATCCTCTAACCAACCTTAGCTGGTTCTGATCTTGTACTGTCCTAATTTTCCTTCTGGGGGCAGGAGTCTAGGAATCCTCCTCCCCTTGTAGACTTCACCTACTAGACGAGACCGAGAAAGGGGCGAGGGAACGCAAAAGTGGTCTCGGACCCCAAGCAGTGGAACTTTAAATGTTGTTTCTGTTCAGTCTATGTCTCGAGTCGGCCACCGCCAGCTATGGGGTATGTGCCTGGGTATAGAGTATGCATGTTCTTTCTTCAACTACCGAATATATTCTAATTGAAATGTCCCGTGTTGCGTGGGGATTAGTTCGCACACTTCCATGCCAATTATCTTATTAGTAGAGCGAATTTTGTGCTATCCTTTCTTTTACATACTGTAGGTAATTTAGCTACAATTAGCAATATTGGATGACCATGAAGTAGATGTTGTTTCCTGCTTTCCATTATTTTGTTCATTGTTTACATATAACTAAATGCACAGGCAGATACATCGAAAGAGATAGAAAAATACAAGAGAGAAAGAGTGAGATGGAAATGAAGAGAGGCAGAATGCGAATGTGTAAGTCAGGTAGAATGTGTAAGTCAGGTAGAATGTGTAAGTCAGGTAGAATGTGTAAGTCAGGTAGAATGTGTAAGTCAGATAGAATGTGTAAGTCAGGGAGAATGTGTAAGTCAGGTAGAATATGTAAGTCAGGTAGAATGTGTAAGTCAGGTAGAATGTGTAAGTCAGGTAGAATGTGTAAGTCAGGTAGAATGTGTAAGTCAGGTAGAATGTGTAAGTCAGGTAGAATGTGTAAGTCAGATAGAATGTGTAAGTCAGGAAGAATGTGTAAGTCAGGTGGAATATGTAAGTCAGGTAGAATGTGTAAGTCAGGTAGAATGGGTAAGTCAGGTAGAATGTGTAAGTCAGGTAGAATGAATAAAGGCGCATGACACGTTAAGGGGAGGCAGACCGTTTTTCTGGACCCCCTTCTCCCTAATGTTTAGTCCCACTAGTTTCGATATTATAAGACGTTCGGCCCATTAGTTTGGAGATTTTAACACCTTTCGCCCCCATTTCGTTGTCAATTTTAAGACATTTCGTGCCATTTAGATGTCGATTTTTTCCTAGCGAGCTATAGCATGCCTGCAATTTTAGGAGGAACCGGCCTTCGGCCGGGAAATTTGTCTACCGAAAAATGTACAAATTTATCTTGATAGGGGGGTCTAGGGGGTGTTTTTCTAAGCTTGATGGAGGTCTAGGGAGGAAACTAAACAAAAATATGAGTAAATTAATTAATAGACCAAACAAACGGTCTGCCTCCCCTTAAGCCGGTTAGAGCGGGGCATGCGAGAGAGAGAGAGAGAGAGAGAGAGAGAGAGAGAGAGAGAGAGAGAGAGAGAGAGAGAGTGTGTGTGTGTATACAGTATAATGCATATGAAGTGCGGGGAAATATGGAAACAATTATTCTTAGATTGTTGTATTCTTCATATGCCTTTATATCAAACTTATTATAATTATATTAAAATGAGAGAGCACACAATCAGCTGATGAATGAATTAATAAGACGTTAGCGATCAGTGTATTATATTTGACAGTCAGAATTTTTCCCATTTATGTTTTTGTTTGTTTACGTTAACGGTTGCTAGGGTAGCCATTTGACTCTCTCTCTCTCTCTCTCTCTCTCTCTCTCTCTCTCTCTCTCTCTCTCTCTCTCTCTCTCTCTCTCTCTCTCTCTCTCTCTCTCTCTCTCTCTCTTCTGTTTACTATTTATGTTAATTTCCTTGTCGAGAGTATGCATGGATGTCTGTTAGTGCATTATACTGATGATACCCAATTTCTCCATGCTGATACCATAAATTGCTTTAAACACCTGTCTCATAAGCTGAAGAAACTCTAGTAATGTAGAACACAACTTTTAAAGAAAAGACCTTATTCTAAATCCTAGTAAAGCTCAGTGTATCTTCATAGGTAACAGACAACTTTTATCACATATAACTCTATAATACTGTTATTAATTGTGACCGTGACACAATCTCTCCAACCAATCATGTAATGGATCTAGGCATCTACATTGACGGATGCTCTTTGCTGAGGTATGATGGTGAGATGGTAATTGAATGGGTATGGCAAGACCAGCATGGGACAAGGGAAGTGTGCCCGAAGACTGGAAGACAGGCATAATAGTCCCCCTATATAAGAGTAAAAGGGTGATATATGTCCTAAGTATAGTAGGAAAGATGTACAGTAGGGTAGTGTTCGAGAGAGTGTGAGTGCAAATGAAGATATGGGTAGGTGAGGAGCAGGGCGGAGCTGAAAGCGGTGAAATACATGTAAGAGGGTGCAAGGGCGGCACTATATGTGCAGAATGAACAGAGCGAGTTCTTTGATCTGATTGTTGGGTTAAGCAAGGATGTGTGATGTCCCCATGGTTGTTCAGTATATACTATATGGATGGAGTCATGAAAGATATACAAGGAAGAGCAGTGGATGTTGATACACCCCTGATAAGGGAAGGAAGTGAGTGTAAGTTGCCTGTACTGCTGTTTGTTGATGATACAGTTCTGATGAGTGATAATGAGTGGGCTTTGCAGGTTTTGGTAAATATGTTTTGAACTGTGTGTGGAAAAGGAACCTGAAGGTAAATGCAGGGAAGAGTAAGGTTATGGTCTTTGAAAGGGGTGCAGTCAAAGAGTGTGAGATGAGCTTGAATGGTCAGGTTATGGAGAATGTCAACTCTTTTAAGTATTTGGGAAGTGTGATAAGTAAAGATAGGAGAATGGAGGATGAAGTGTGGGTGCAACAGAGGAAGAGGGTTCTAGGAATGCTCAAAGTAGTGACAAGGAATAGGGTGGTCAGCATGGAAGTAAAGAAGTCATTACATGATAGTGTGGTAGTCCCGACATTGATGTACAGGACTGAAGCATGGATGTTGTTGGAGAAGCATAAATTAAGAGTAAATTGGTTGGAAATGAGTTACCTGAGAAATGCATGTGGAGTTACATGGAGAGATAGATTGATGAAGGAGGTAGTACGAGAGTGATGTGGTGTGGATGTGGATGTGCTGGAGAGTGTGAAAAGGAACACCTTGAGATGGTTCGGCCTTGTGGAACGTATGGTAAGGGAAAGAATGACTAAGAGAGTACGAGAGTGAGGTGAAAGAACATAGAGGAAGAGGCAGACCCAGAATGAGGTGGAATGATGGAGTTGAGAGGTATATGAGTGAAAACAGTGTTGGATGGGAGGAGGGGCACCGGCTAACAGAGGACAGAGGTGCATGGGGGTGATTGATTCGTGTTCACCCCTTCGGGGATCATGCCGTGTGGCAATAGATAGATAGATAAATGCTCTTTGATGTGCATACTCAGGATTTAAACAAGACAATTATGACAACTTTAGTGTTTATAATTATCGAATAAGTGAACTTTTTAATAAATCTGCTCATAAGGTTGTTGTGCAATCCCTTCTTCTTAGTCTAGCAAACTTTTGTAAAGGGATATGGGGAACTACAAATAAGACTTTTATAAGTAGCGTTCAAAAACTGCAATAGTATGCAGCTAAAGTAGTTATTGTAGGAGCTAGAAAGTATGAACCCCATACTCCTATCATAAGTGAATAAGATTAGCTAACAATATAACCTAAGCATATATTTGACGGATGCACCACCGTTAATAAGGCGCTCAGTGGCTTTTATCCCGAGTGGTTATTGGAGTTTACCACTGTAAGTAACATCACAAATAGCATAACAAGACAACAATGTAACTTAGATGTACGGTCGCACTAAGAAGTCATTTCCCAGCTGTCATTACGTTTGGCTTGCTCTGTGCTGTACTAATGTCTGTCAGATGTTGAATAGGGTGGGTAAGTGTAGGAACATGTTTGTATATGTCACTCGATATGAAGAAATGAAGCTTAGATATTGCCGATACCAATTATTGATCAAAGCATACTTGGTGCCGATACATCACTTATTAGCGCGACTGTACCAAGAATAAAAAAAGACACGGGTGCCATCTCCATGGCTGTACAGGGACGTAAGTGATGAAATAACCTACCGACTACTATAATTACAAATAACCTACCCACTACTATAATTACAAATAACCTACCCACTACTATAATTACAAATAACCTACCCACTACTATAATTACAAATAACCTACCCACTACTATAATTACAAATAACCTACCCACTACTATAATTACAAATAACCTACCCACTACAATAATTACAAATAACCTACCCACTACTATAATTATAAATAACCTACCCCCTACTATAATTACAAATAACCTACCCACTACTATAATTACAAATAACCTACCCACTACTATAATTACAAATACGGGGAACTTAACTAGTTTTATATTTTGACTAACTAATTTATTTTATATATATAATATTTTGTTTTCCAAATGTGACACGGCTATAGTTTGTCTGTCATATAAATTGACGTGAAACGGTGTACGGTAAATTATAAAATAGGTAAAAATTGAGGAATGATAATAGATTTCAAAAGAGTATGATGGTGTTAATGTGTGTGAGAGAGAGAGAGAGAAAGAGAGAGAGAGAGAGAGAGAGAGAGAGAGAGAGAGAGAGAGAGAGAGAGAGAGAGAGAGAGAGAGAGAGAGAGAGAGAGAGAGAGAGAGAGAGAGAGAGAGAGAGAGAGAGAGAGAGAGAGTGTGTGTGTGTGAGATAGAACCGTCAGGGCAAGGTGTCACAACCTCAAACGACCCCACTTGTCTCGCGCAGTCAAGGACGATCTAGTAAAGGGTCTTCCTATATATATGTGTCTATAGGATAGGGTAGGGAGAGTACAAAGGAGTACAAAGGAAATCAAGCAACAACAGATCTAGTGACCCTTCTAGGCTGCTTGTCCTCCAAATCACTGAGGATCAAGTGTCCAAACAGTGGTTTAGAGTGGGTAAGGGAACATTGGAAAGGGAACTACTGCCCTGCCACTAACGTGGCAGGACTAGGAAGTTAGTAGGGGACATATGGGTTAGTAACTGAGGGGAGGATAAAGTTATTCATTTTCAAACGCAGTCAGTCGCGGGTTTGATGCGAGATATTTGTCTAGGCGGAATTTAAATGAATCAACGGTGCTGCAGTCTATAACGTCTCGGGGAAGCCCATTCCACAAGTTGACAACTCGATTGAAGAAGAAATTCTTAGATTCGTGCGAGTTAAAAGATTTACCAATAATTTTGCAACCGTTTCCCCGCGTGTAATTAGATTGGTCGATAGTGAAGTACTTACTACAGTTCATATTGTCGATGCCTTTGATGATTTTGAACACTTGAATTAAGTCGCCTCTTAATCTACGCTGGGTTAAAGGAAATAGATTTAATTCTCTAAGACGCTCTTCGTATGGTTTGTTCTTTAGGCTAGGTATCATTTTGGTAACTCTACGTTGAACTCGTTCTAGCTTGTTTATATCTTTTTGGTAATAAGGGCACCAGGATTGAACGCAGTAGGAACATAGGGGGAGGATAGGCATAGGGGAGGATGATATGGAGAGGGGGAAGATATGGAGAGGGGGAGGGCAGGGAGGGGAAGTTAGGGAGAGAAGGAGGAGGGTAGGGAGGGAATGATGGAGAGGACTGGGATTGGGAAGGATATGGAGAGGGGGAGGATATGGAGAAGGGGAGGATTGGGAGAGGGGAAGGATATGGAGAAGGGAGGACTGGGAGAGGGTATATAGGGAGAGGGGGAGGGTAGGGAGAGGAAGATAGAGAGAGGGAGAAGGGAGGGAAGGGGAAGGATAGGGAGGGAAAGATATGGAGAGGAGAGGGAATAGGGAGGGGTAGATGAGGTGGGGGATAGCGAAGGGAAGACAAGGGAAAGGTTAGGCAAGGTAAATGAGGTTAGGGAAGGGGTAATTAGCACAAGGAAAAGGGAAGTATATTGAAGTGGACAATCAGACAAATGGAGGGGTTATGTAAAGGGAAAACACATAAGTGAAAAGACAATTAACATTTGGTTTATACATGAGAACTACGGCAACCTACGTTTTTCGTCTGTAAAATACATTAGAACGCAGGAAAAACTGGTAATGCAAAATGATCTCTATAATAATAAGTTGGTTGGCCAGGAAAAGGGATGGTAAAGGAAGGGGTGTTGAGGGGAATGACAGGTATAGGAAGGAATAATGAAGGAGTAATAGTGGAAGGCAGGATCTAGACAAGGATACATTAGGAAAAGGTTAGATTAGGAATCAACCCAGAAATCCATACCCAATGTTTCTTAAATGATAAATCTAGACACTGAAATATAATAATCTGTAACAGCAAACAGGGAACTGACTTTATACAATTGTTTCGTCATTTCGTCCAATCGGATATAGATAGATCGATAGCGAGAGAGAGAGAGAGAGAGAGAGAGAGAGAGAGAGAGAGAGAGAGAGAGAGAGAGAGAAAGAGAGAGAGAGATGCATGGATAGATAGATATAGATACACATAAAAATACATAGATAAATAGATACAGCCATACAGAGTATTAAGATAATAGAAGGACTGATAAAGCTAGGCGGCTAGATAAGTAAATAGGGAGCGGGTTGAGTGAGTTACGGTGAACGCTAGAAGGGACGATGGGGGGGGGGGGAGGGGTAGCATAGTAGGATATCAGTAATTACATTTACCAGTTACCCAGGCAACAGTGACGGAAATCCCAGGAGGGAGAGAGAGCGAGAGCGAGAGAGAGAGAGAGAGGGGGGGGGGGGGAGGGGGCAAGTAGACATTCACAGCTCCGACAATACTATACTAGAACTTAAAGGTGGTAGATGTGGCATCCTCTCCACATTGGCTTTATAATAAACACAGTGAGTTCTGCTACACCTCTTCTGTGTTGGAGTGTTTGTCGGGGCCGCTGATGCCTTTGTTCTGTTTTAAGAGTTGCAATCAGGTTGCACACTCGTTTTTCAACTTTCTCTAGGGGACTTGAGTGAGAAGGTGGAAATCCCTGCCAAGGTAATGGAGCATATTCAACATGGGAGCGTACCTGGGCATCGTAGAGAACCCGACATCTTCCACTGTTCTAGAAATCGACAACCTGGTAGATCGGAGATCTTTGCATTGGGTGGCCTGGTACCGGGTAGGATGCTGCTTGATATTGTTAATAGGTTGGTGGAGTCACCTGCATATACATAGGATGATATATAATAGGCCTTGAAGCATGTCGTTTATGTATATATTTCATATAATCGGTCCAAGTACTGATCCTTGAGGTACTGAAGCTCCATCAGGGTAGTTTGATGATGACTACCTGTTAAGTACCAGTGAAAGTGTCCTATCAGTCAAGAAGCTCTTACATAGTTCCAGTAGGTCTCCAACTATTCCTAGTGAACCATGTTTTGCAACTAAGCACTGATGCCCCACATTGTCAAGGTTCCTGCAATATCTAGGGAAGTGACAAGTGTTGGATATCCAGCATCAAGGGCGTCATTCCAGGTCTGTGACAGTAGCAGCAAATGGTCTGATGTTGATCGACCTTATCTAAAGCCAAAATTGCCTGTTGTTTATGTGATGGTGCTTGTCCAGAATTTTGTTTATTTGCTCTTTGATTATTTTCTCAAAATGTTGCTTATTACAGATAACAAAGAAATTGGGCGATAATATTTGGGATCACACTTGCTATTTTTCTTGTGGACTAGTCAGGTCAGGTGAAGGTATTGAGTACGTATTAGTCTTTACAACGGCACCTCGTAGCTACTTTCTACTTTTCCAGTTTCTGAAGAGTGTGGAGAGAGGAAAAGAAGGTGTGTTGGAGAGAGAGGAAGCTGTTGGAGTGGCTTTGGTATGTGTGTTATTAGTCTGTATACGTCGTCGAGGTGTCCCCCGACTGGGTACGAGCATGTGAAACACGCTAGGACGTACTACCAAGTGTGACTCTAGATTTCTTCCATTGTGCTAGCCAGATTCTTTGTTGGAGACATGTCTGCAATATTATTTTGAGTGGTAGAGTGAGTTCTTTGGCACAGGTTTTCAGGAAATGAAGGCTGATATTATCAAGGTCTATTGCCATATGTTGGTACTTTATTTCAGTAGTCACCAACCTAGGTCTTTTATAATATTGACATTATTCATGGTATCAGTGTGAAGGTGAAGCAGAACAGGGGGAGTCTGTCGGGTTCTTGGATGATCATCTTGCCACTCAATATAGTTGCTAGGAGTTTTACCTTCTCTTTGTTGCAGGATGTTAAAGTAATGTCAGGTTTTTCTAATGCCAGTAGTTTTTTTTCTGTGGCAGTGAGACATTGTTTCTCTTTTTTAAGTGATCACCATTGTTTTGTGCTAACTTAATTGTCCCTCAAACTTCGTTTGGTGTTCGTTTCCCATCTGGAGATTGCCTATTTAACAGTTTTTTTTTTAATTATTTTGCAATCTTCTTTGTGCATACTCCTGTTATGTCTTGTGGGGTGCCTTTATACCCTTGTCCAGGCCTTCTACTCTCTCACTCTCACACACACACACACTCTCTCTCTCTCTCTCTCTCTCCTGTTGACGTCATCTGTTATTGTTTAGTAAATGAAAGCATATGAAGAGAAGACTGAGGAATGTCACCGGTCACAAACCAAGCAACGCACACGCTCTCTCACACACACACAAGCAACAGCTACATACTCTGACGTATATACTCACACACGCACACTCACTCTCACTCTCTCTCTCTCAGTATCTCACCCAAAATCAAATACAGTATACAGTATAATAAAACAAACTCAAACACACACACGTAACACCATTTACTCGCACACACACACACACACACACACACACACACACACACACACACACTATTTATAATTTTGTTTTCTTTAATTTTGTTCCATATCAATTTCAAGCTGGTTATTTGTATTTCATTACCGCTGGCGTCGATTTTTGTATATTCTGAGAGGAAAAGAACTGAGAAAAACCTTAATGCTATTTCCTTTTATAAGCCACACAGGAAAGTATTATGCACGCTAGAATTACTGTGCAGCCAACAACAATAACACAAGCCAGGTATGCTGCCATCAGGATACCAGGACAACAAGGGTACAAGAGACAGTGTACCCTTACCATGACGGACACTGGTTACTCGGAAGCTAACCAAGCGGAAGGTAACCAAGCGGAAGCTAACCAAGCGGAAGGTAACCAAGCGGAAGGTAACCAAGCGGAAGGTAACCAAGCGGAAGCTAACCAAGCGGAAGGTAACCAAGCGGAAGCTAACCAAGCGGAAGCTAACCAAGCGGAAGCTAACCAAGCGGAAGCTAACCAAGCGGAAGCTAACCAAGCGGAAGCTAACCAAGCGGAAGCTAACCAAGCGGAAGCTAACCAAGCGGAAGCTAACCAAGCGGAAGGTAACCAAGCGGAAGCTAACCAAGCGGAAGGTAACCAAGCGGAAGCTAACCAAGCGGAAGGTAACCAAGCGGAAGCTAACCAAGCGGAAGGTAACCAAGCGGAAGGTAACCAAGCGGAAGGTAACCAAGCGGAAGGTAACCAAGCGGAAGGTAACCAAGCGGAAGGTAACCAAGCGGAAGCTAACCAAGCGGAAACTAACCAAGCGGAAGGTAACCAAGCGGAAGGTAACCAAGCGGAAACTAACCAAGCGGAAGGTAACCAAGCGGAAGGTAACCAAGCGGAAGCTAACCAAGCGGAAGCTAACCAAGCGGAAGGTAACCAAGCGGAAGGTAACCAAGCGGAAGGTAACCAAGCGGAAGCTAACCAAGCGGAAGCTAACCAAGCGGAAGGTAACCAAGCGGAAGCTAACCAAGCGGAAGCTAACCAAGCGGAAGCTAACCAAGCGGAAGGTAACCAAGCGGAAGCTAACCAAGCGGAAGGTAACCAAGCGGAAGGTAACCAAGCGCAAGGTAACCAAGCGCGATGTGGTAACCTTCCAGATGGCTACTGCCAGACCCAAGAGAGACCTCACGCACAGGAAGACATTTTAGACCTTAAGGGGAGATTTCCACTTGAGGGATTTTTTTCTTGACTCCTTTCTCCCTCATGTTTATCCCCATTGTTTTTCTAATTTTAAGACGTTCGCCCCATTATTTTGATGATTTTAAGAACTTTCAACCCATTTCTGTCAATTTTAAGACCTTTCGTGCAATTTAGGTGTCGATTTTATCCTGGCGAGCGATAGCGAGCCTGTAATTTAAGAGGAACCGGCTTTCAGCCGGGAAATTTTTCTACCGAAAAATGTACAAATTTATCTTGAAAGGGGCTCAAGGAGGTGTAATCTTAAGCTTGATGGATATCTACAGACCAAACTAAAAACCTCCCCTTAAAGCCAACAACCCAAGTATAGAAGAGGAAACACAGAACACCCGAGTCCCTTGACCAAGTTATCAATTATTATACTAGGAACAATCCTACGTTTGGTTGAGGTAGGCTTGACACTACCAGACCAAAATCTGGAATAACCAGTTGCCAGAACCCAAAATTAAAGGTGACAGAACAATCCTACGTTTGGTTGAGGTAGGCTTGACACTACCAGACCAAAATCTGGAATAACCAGTTGCCAGAACCCAAAATTAAAGGTGACAGAACAATCCTACGTTTGGTTGAGGTAGGCTTGACACTACCAGACCAAAATCTGCAATAACCAGTTGCCAGAACCCAAAATTAAAGGTGACAGAACAATCCTACGTTTGGTTGAGGTAGGCTTGACACTACCAGACCAAAATCTGGAATAACCAGTTGCCAGAACCCAAAATTAAAGGTGACAGAACAATCCTACGTTTGGTTGAGGTAGGCTTGACACTACCAGACCAAAATCTGCAATAACCAGTTGCCAGAACCCAAAATTAAAGGTGACAGTTTGAGATCTCCCAACAAGATACAGGGTCAATGAGATGGTTTGAGACTCTCCCCATCGCCAACCACTGAGAATGTCAAGATCGATGACACAAGAATACGCACAAATGTTATGCCAGAGAAGAAATCAATATAAGAAGAAACTACGAGCCCTCTGACACCCCCCGGAAAATCCCTGACAAATCAATTAACTAATTAGTCTACAAATCAATTAACTAATTAGTCCTATGAATATAATATATGAATCCTTATTTTTTAAACCTGTTAACTTTTCCACCTGGCAATACAATATATACAATTTCTGAAATTGTATCTGGTATTAAATTTCAAGTGTGAATTTTGGTTCTTCTTTGATCGAGATATCATTATGAATTTATTATTAGAAGTTAATTTCACATCTACGACTCTCATACATTATTCAGACTCGCTGTGATTTTTATAAAATCTGTCATAGTATCCCGTATGCTGGTACCATAGAAAATGAGCGTTCCCCATTCTCTTTTGTTTGAACTCTTGTGCCTAACATATACTTTCACCCTTGAAAGTAAATAATTAATACCGAATGTCCTAAAGACTATTTCCATGTTTATTCATTATTCTAATACTGATACGAGTTCCAGACTTTATCTGTAATTAATTATTTAAGTATTGTGTAAACCATAAGATCATATTTCCAAACTTTAGTTTAGCCTACTCTCTGCGAAATTATTATTGTTTCTCCTATCGTTGTTTTAATAGAAAACCGGAGTCAAGATATAATTACTACAGACTTAACCTGTCATTCTTGTGTACCAATAAAGCTTATTACATATTTTGAATACATGATTTGCTTTGTCTCTACCGTAGTATACCCTGTGTATGTATATTGAATACCCTGTTCTTCCCGTTTGGTGAACCTACACTACCTACTTTAGCCCAAAATATCAAAATGATACCCCGAGTGAAACAGAACAAAGAAATAAACAAACATTGAGAACACATGGGTAACAATAAACCGTGCCCCTGTACTGTACAACGGACACCCATCCCAGCGCCCTGTTACTATAGTAGTTATTGTATCGGAAACCAAATCACCCTTTTTGTGTTGGTGATGTAGAGATGGCGTCGATATTTGTGTTGGTGATGTAGAGATGGCGTCGATATTTGTGTTGGTGATGTAGAGATGGCGTCGATATTTTTGGTGGTGATGTAGAGGTGGCGTCGATATTTGTGTTGGTGATGTAGAGATGGCGTCGATATTTGTGTTGGTGATGTAGAGGTGGCGTCGATATTTGTGTTGGTGATGTAGAGATGGCGTCGATATTTGTGTTGGTGATGTAGAGATGGCGTCGATATTTGTGTTGGTGATGTAGAGGTGGCGTCGATATTTGTGTTGGTGATGTAGAGATGGCGTCGATATTTGTGTTGGTGATGTAGAGATGGCGTCGATATTTGTGTTGGTGATGTAGAGGTGGCGTCGATATTTGTGTTGGTGATGTAGAGATGGCGTCGATATTTGTGTTGGTGATGTAGAGATGGCGTCGATATTTGTGTTGGTGATGTAGAGGTGGCGTCGATATTTGTGTTGGTGATGTAGAGATGGCGTCGATATTTGTGTTGGTGATGTAGAGATGGCGTCGATATTTGTGTTGGTGATGTAGAGGTGGCGTCGATATTTGTGTTGGTGATGTAGAGATGGCGTCGATATTTGTGTTGGTGATGTAGAGATGGCGTCGATATTTGTGTTGGTGATGTAGAGGTGGCGTCGATATTTGTGTTGGTGATGTAGAGATGGCGTCGATATTTGTGTTGGTGATGTAGAGATGGCGTCGATATTTGTGTTGGTGATGTAGAGGTGGCGTCGATATTTGTGTTGGTGATGTAGAGATGGCGTCGATATTTGTGTTGGTGATGTAGAGGTGGCGTCGATATTTGTGTTGGTGATGTAGAGGTGGCGTCGATATTTGTGTTGGTGATGTAGAGATGGCGTCAATATTTGTGTTGGTGATGTAGAGATGGCGTCGATATTTGTGTTGGTGATGTAGAGATGGCGTCGATATTTGTGTTGGTGATGTAGAGATGGCGTCGATATTTGTGTTGGTGATGTAGAGATGGCGTCGATATTTGTGTTGGTGATGTAGAGATGGCGTCGATATTTGTGTTGGTGATGTAGAGGTGGCGTCGATATTTGTGTTGGTGATGTAGAGATGGCGTCGATATTTGTGTTGGTGATGTAGAGATGGCGTCGATATTTGTGTTGGTGATGTAGAGGTGGCGTCGATATTTGTGTTGGTGATGTAGAGATGGCGTCGATATTTGTGTTGGTGATGTAGAGATGGCGTCGATATTTGTGTTGGTGATGTAGAGGTGGCGTCGATATTTGTGTTGGTGATGTAGAGATGGCGTCGATATTTGTGTTGGTGATGTAGAGATGGCGTCGATATTTGTGTTGGTGATGTAGAGGTGGCGTCGATATTTGTGTTGGTGATGTAGAGATGGCGTCGATATTTGTGTTGGTGATGTAGAGGTGGCGTCGATATTTGTGTGGTGATGTAGAGGTGGCGTCGATATTTGTGTTGGTGATGTAGAGATGGCGTCAATATTTGTGTTGGTGATGTAGAGATGGCGTCGATATTTGTGTTGGTGATGTAGAGATGGCGTCGATATTTGTGTTGGTGATGTAGAGGTGGCGTCGATATTTGTGTTGGTGATGTAGAGATGGCGTCGATATTTGTGTTGGTGATGTAGAGATGGCGTCGATATTTGTGTTGGTGATGTAGAGGTGGCGTCGATATTTGTGTTGGTGATGTAGAGATGGCGTCGATATTTGTGTTGGTGATGTAGAGATGGCGTCGATATTTGTGTTGGTGATGTAGAGGTGGCGTCGATATTTGTGTTGGTGATGTAGAGATGGCGTCGATATTTGTGTTGGTGATGTAGAGGTGGCGTCGATATTTGTGTTGGTGATGTAGAGGTGGCGTCGATATTTGTGTTGGTGATGTAGAGATGGCGTCAATATTTGTGTTGGTGATGTAGAGATGGCGTCGATATTTGTGTTGGTGATGTAGAGATGGCGTCGATATTTGTGTTGGTGATGTAGAGATGGCGTCGATATTTGTGTTGGTGATGTAGAGATGGCGTCGATATTTGTGTTGGTGATGTAGAGATGGCGTCGATATTTGTGTTTGGTGATGTAGAGATGGCGTCGATATTTGTTGGTGATGTAGAGATGGCGTCGATATTTGTGTTGGTGATGTAGAGATGGCGTCGATATTTGTGTTGGTGATGTAGAGATGGCGTCGATATTTGTGTTGGTGATGTAGAGATGGCGTCGATATTTGTGTTGGTGATGTAGAGGTGGCGTCGATATTTGTGTTGGTGATGTAGAGATGGCGTCCATATTGTGTTTGATGTATGTAGAGATGGCGTCGATATTTGTGTTGGTGATGTAGAGGTGGCGTCGATATTTGTGTTGGTGATGTAGAGATGGCGTCGATATTTCGTCGACGATCTAGATTGATTTAAGGGGAGGTTTTTAGTGAGTTTCCTAGACTTCCATCAAGGTTGAAATTACACCCCGTTGACCCCCTTTCAAGATAAATTTGTACATTTTTTGGTAGAAAAATTTCCCGGCCGAAGGCCGATTCCTCTTAAATTACAGGCTCGCTATCGCTCGCCAGGATAAAATCGACATCTAAATGACACGAAAGGTCTTAAAAGTTAAATAAATGGGGCGAAAGTTCTTAAAATTGCCAAACTAATGGGGCGAACGTCTTAAAACCTCGAAAGCAATGGGGCTAAACATGAGGGAGAAAGTGGTAAAGAAAACCATCCCTCAAGTGGAGATCTCCCCTTAATCGAATCATTTAGGTGAACTTCCCAGCCCAGAGACAATAGGATAGTTGCAGAATTCTATGCATAGAGGTAGTGAAAAGAACCAAAGAGGGACTAAATATGAGGAAGAAGATTTGGCTAAAAAGGGAATGAGACTTAATATAGAAAAGTGTTGGCATTGGCTGAGGATATCTGATAAACGAGGCGAAGGACGTGGAGTGAACAGAAAAGGAAAGGTTTGACTAGGAACAGAGGAACAGCGACGACAATAATTATGTAAAGGATGGTGGACGACAGTTAAGTGAACTATTTATCTTGAATATTAAGATATATAACTATCGACATCTTTGGTGTAACGTTATGAAGAAGCCAACTCTTCCCTTCCTTGTGTTAATATATAGGGTGTCCCAGGAGGAAAGGGCATAACTTTGGGAAATGATAGAACAAGGTATTCTAAGCATAAAATATTCTATAACAAAAAGTCCAAATTTCAACCGTTAAGAAGATATTGAAGGTTTTATGTAGTGTCCTCCCCCGCATCACTGTAATGGACTCTTCCATGTCAAATACTTTCC
This sequence comes from Paralithodes platypus, assembly GCA_032716605.1. Taxonomy (NCBI): domain Eukaryota; kingdom Metazoa; phylum Arthropoda; class Malacostraca; order Decapoda; family Lithodidae; genus Paralithodes; species Paralithodes platypus. The sequence continues at coordinate 36,930,866 of CM064552.1, read as the reverse complement.
AACTAATAAAGTGAGCTAATATGTCTATAATCATTTTGCAACTTACAGAATTATAGTATCTTTAAAATACTATGGTAAAATAAATGCAGACAGATGGAGGTGTAGTAGGTACTAGAACAGCTAGGCCACTCTTATGGGGAAATACTGAAGAAAATACGATTTTCAAATGCAATATCTCTATACCGGTCGAGGTTTGGACTTTTTGTTATAGAACTATTTAGGCTTAGAATATTTTGTTCTATCATTTCCCAAAGTTATGCCCTTTCCTCCTGGGACACCCTGTAAATGGCATAAGGGAGAGTGAGTGAGATTTACACTTATGGGGGGTGACCTGCTTTTTGTTATTTCTGTCCTTTTCTCTCTTTCTCTGGCTTGTATCCATTCGGCCCCATTCAGCCAACTATTTTAAGACGTTTATCCTCATCTAGGTGTCGATTTCTTTCTGGCGAGCGATAGCGAGCCAGCATTATATGAAGGAATCCGGCTTCGCCGGAGACAATTTTATATCGAAAAATTTACAAATTTAGCCTGCTGTCAAACAAAAATAAAAAATATGCTGGCTCGCTCACCAGTAAAAAAATTGACACCTGGATGGGGATATACGTCTCAAAACAGTAGGCTGAATGGGGCCAAATGGATACAAGCCAGAGAAAGATAGAAAAGGACAGAACAAAAACAGGTCACCCCGCTTAAGGGTTTCTTTGTTTATTTTATGGACCCCACTTCCTCATGTTTAGCCCAATTAGTTTTGAGATTATAATACCATCGCTTCATTAGTTTGGCGATGTGCCATTTATTTTTACTTTTTTCCTGGCGAGCGATAGCGAGCCTTGAACTTAGGAGGAACCAGCCTTTGGGACATTTTTCTACAGAACAAATGTGCCGATTTTTCTGGGAGGGGGATCTTGGGGGTAATGTTTGTCTGGAAGGGGAATCTTGGGGGTAATGTTTTTTGCTTGATAGAGGCCTAGTGAGCAAACTAAAGTATAGATAAATCAATAAATATATATAATTATATAATTATAAACAAAATAATATAGGTACAAAACATCCTTTAATGTACTGACCACCTTTAGCCACATACTTTATCAAATGTGTTATAAATGTTCCATGGTTTCGACGTAGCACTTTTCTATACATATGTTTATCTATTTTCTATAACTGTACTGTGAACAATTATGGGTATAACAAGAGCAATTATAATACTCCATCCTTCTAAATGGTATAGCAGGAGCAATCAACCCATATACTATAAGTATAGAAAGGTAAGGTCCTATCAGTAGTATTCCTGATAACTTTATAATCATTGTTTATATCCCTCTTATGACCTTGTTGTTTACAGCTATTCTTGTACAGGCATCTTCTGATTGACGTAAGCATGTACTTTTCCGGTATTGTTTTTCCCCTCATCCCAATCATAGTCGGTAATCTTGTATGAATCTCCTACTCGACGACAGAGAAACGGGCGAGGGAACGCGAAAGTGGTCCCGGACCCTGAGAATAGGAACTTTAAATGTTGTTTCTGTTCGGGTTCTGTTTCGTGTCGGCCACCCCCAGCCATGGGGTATGTGCCTGAGTACATACATACATACATACATACAATCTTTAATATAAGCTATAATAATTTGAACAAACTTGCTTCCGCAGTAGTTTGCCTTTGTCACAATTGTCGTCACACCATTTTCTACATATATTACAACTCTAAATCCTACAAGCTTGGGTACACCTATTAATTAGGAGGAATGCTCGCTGCAGATAACCATGATTTGTGTTCGTTTACAACACACACACACACACACACACACACACACACACACACACAGACACACACACACACACACACACACACACACACACACACACACACACACACACACACACACACACACACGGTGGCTGCAAGCGCACCAAGTACTCTGTATTTTAAGGGGAGGCAGACCATTTTTCTGGACCCCCTTCTCCCTAATGTTTAGCCCCACTAGTTTTGAGATTATAAGACGTTCGGCCCATTAGTTTGGCGATTTTAACACCTTTCGCCCTAATTCGTTGTCAATTTTAAGACTTTTCGTGCCATTTAGGTGTCGATTATTTCCTGGCGAGCGAAAGCGAGCCTGCAATTTTAAGAGGAACCGGCCTTCGGCCGGGAAATTTTTCTACCGAAAAATGTACAAATTTATCTTGAAGGGGGGTCTAGGGTTTTTTTTTTCTAAGTTTGATGGAGGTCTAGGGAGGAAACTAAAAAAAAATATGAATTAATGAATTAATAGCCCAAATAAACGGTCTGCCTCCCCTTAAAAAGTCCAAATCGCTTGAAATTTGCACACAAAGGTCACAGTATGAACACATATAACAGGTACACATTTAAAAGAAATCGCTCAGTAATTTCTATTTATTAGAATTTTAAAGGACGCTGCCCTTAAAAAGGCTCAGTCGGCTAAGGACTGGATCTCACTATGCGTGCACAAGGTTTCTCTCATAAACCTTTCCTGGCCATGTTGATAATATGAGGACGCGACTTTCTCTGTTCCTTGCTCACATTTTAACCCACGGTCGCGCTATTAAGTCATATCTCCGCTGTCATTACGTTTGGCTTGCTCTGTGCTGTATTTATGTCTGTCAGATGTTGAATAGGGCGGGTAAGTGTAGGAACATGTTCGTATATTTCACTCGATATGAAGAAATGAAGTTTAGATATTGCTGACACCAATTATTGATCAATACATAAATGGAGCCGAGACATCACTTATTAGCGCGACTGTACATAGGCGACCAAGGGGAAGTGAAGGTCAGAGTGTTAAGTAATCAGAGCATGTTGAATTAAGGGGAGGTTTTTAGTTGATTCCCTAGACTTCCATCAAGCTTAAAATTACTCCCCCTTGACCCCCTTTCAAGATAAATTTGTACATTTTTCGGTAGAAAAATGTCCCGGCTGAAAGCCGGTTCCTCTTATATTACAGGCTCGCTATCGCTCGCCAGGATAAAATCGACACCTACATGGCACGAAAGGTCTTAAAATTGACAGAAATGGGTCGAAAGTTCTTAAAATCGTCAAAATAATGGGGCGAACGTCTTAAAATTAGTAAAGCAATGGGGCTAAACATGAGGGAGAAAGGAGTCAAGAAAAAAATCTCTCAAGTGGATATCTCCCCTTAAGCACTTCATCACACACACACGCACACACACACACATTAACCCTTTCAGACGATGACGCCATTTTTCGTTTGTATTATCGCTCCAATTAGACGATATTACACTTTAGATTAGGCAGGACGTCTTAAGAATATATATACCAACTAAATTTTCATGAACCCTTCGACTCGCATAGGTCCTTCCTAAGCTAAATACAATAATACAATAATAAATACAATACTAAATACAATACTAAATACAATACTAAATACAATACTAAATACAATACTAAATACAATACTAAATACAATACTAAATACAATAATAAATACAATAATAAATACAATAATAAATACAATAATAAATACAATAATAAATACAATAATAAATACAATATTAAATACAATAATAAATACAATAATAAATACAATAATAAATACAATATTAAATACAATAATAAATACAATAAATAATACAATAATAAATACAATAATAAATAACTAACCATAATAAAGGGAAGGAATGTCCTGATATAGAGAGAGGTTTGATATGTAGGTGTTGGTTCTTGTATTTTTGTTATTATTTTATGATATGTAGGTGTTGGTTCTTGTAGTATTGTTATTATTTTATGATATGCTTCGTTTGCTTTGTTCGTGTATCTTAGACGTTACCGTCTTGTTTCACTGATAAATTGTCATGTTTATAATATGGTATAAGATTAAACTACGATTGTTCTGATATTTCAATTTGTCTGTAATAACTAGATCTATATAATAATGCATATCTCTATGGCATGTACCGGTACAGTAGTTATACAAACATAAGAAAGCGGAACTCTAGAACCGGCCTAATGTCTCAAACGAGGCAGTTCCTTTCATACTTACCATACAAACCTTGAATACTCCCTAGCTATAGCCCAATTTAATTTCTCTATAAAAACATTGACAAATGTCTTGCTGGCATTATAGAATATACGATATTGATATTAGTTGTATGTATCTTTATAAGAGATTCATCAATCTTATATGGTATTTTCCGGTGGTATATCGCCTCTATTGGGCTGTCCTCTTTAAAATGTTGGGCGTAGCGAACATCCACCAACACCTGCCAGGAATATTGGGCCTGATTGGTCAAGTTGTCACCAGAATACAGTGGCCAGCTCTCTCTCTCTCTCTCTCTCTCTCTCTCTCTCTCTCTCTCTCTCTCTCTCGTCAAAACCTCAAATTGTGAACGTCGACGTATCTTTTGTGCTAATAAAGAATAATAAAGGTACAAAAATAATACTTGCATTAATATACAGACCTCCAGCTCAATCAGTGCAAACTGACCGAGAAATTTATGAACAAATTGCAGATGTAAGTAACTCACAAGATACCGTAATTTTTGGCGACTTTAATTTACCTGTGACCAAGTGGGGCGATACTCTTACTTCACACTCCGGACATGACTTGTATACGAACTTGCAAGAGAGTTCGCTTTATCAATTTGTTCGAACGCCGACCCGTGGTAATAACGTTCTTGACATTGTACTTGCAACAAAAGAAGAATTAATAGAGAATTTGAATGTTGGTGATGAATTCAGTAACAGCGACCATCGTACGATAACTTTCACTTTAAAGTTTACTAGTAACGAACCAAATAGTAGCATCGAAAAAGTCCCTAATTTCAAGAAAGCAAACTTCCATAAACTTAGAGCTATGTTTAAAGAAACTGACTGGAGCTTTTTAATTAACAATAATGACATAAATACATCTTGGAAGTTATTCGAAACCACTTACCTAAAAGCAGTGCAAGACTGCATACCATCGAAAATACGGCGTCCAGGCCATAATAATAAGCCCAAATGGTGGAATAAAGATATTTCAAACTGCCTGCTTGCTAAAAAATTTGCTAATGATAGATTAAAATCCTCACAAAATGACGAAGAACGGGTGAAATTTGTAGAGCTACGACACAAAGCCAAAAAGTTAATTAAGCAAAGTAAAAAGACCCTAGAGTTACATATTGCGAATCAAAGTAAAACAAACCCGAAAGAATTCTATAGTTATATCAGAAAGAAAAAAGTAGTTACTTCAACTGTTGGACCGTTAGTCGATGAAAATGGAGAATACACCAAAGACGAAGTACAAATGAGTAATGCCCTCAATACCTTCTTTGCATCAGTTTTTACAACAGAAGACCTCAGTGATATCCCTACACCATCGCCGATTCAGATTGATAATTCAGATATTCTAAGCAATATCACCGTTACAGAGAGAGAAGTATTGAATTGTTTAGATAAACTCAAGGTAAATAAAACGCCTGGACCTGATACAATCTCGCCTAGAGTTCTGAAGGAAGCTAAGGATGAGCTCTCCAAACCACTGACATTACTATTCAATAAATCCTTGCAGTCTGGAACTATGCCTGATCAGTGGAAGCTAGCCAACGTAACACCGATATTCAAAAAAGGCAGCAAATCCCTACCCAGTAACTATCGTCCAATTAGCTTAACCTCAGTTGTATGTAAAATGCTAGAAACGGTCATACGAGACAGACTCGTAAATCACTTAGAGGAAAATAACATACTTAAAGATACTCAACACGGCTTTCGTAAAAAACGTTCCTGTTTAACAAACCTCTTAGACTTCTTCCACGATATCCTCAACCTCTACGATGAGAGTAAAGCTGTAGATATTATATACCTTGTTTTTCAAAAGGCCTTTGACAAAGTTCCCCACAAACGTTTACTGCTAAAACTAAAAGCGCATGGAATACAAGACGGTGTGTTGAAATGGATAGAAAATTGGCTCAGCGACAGAAAGCAAAGAGTAGTCATAAACGGTAAGGCATCTAAATGGACCAATGTAAGTAGCGGGGTACCCCAGGGATCGGTACTAGGACCAATTCTCTTTCTAATTTACATCAACGACATAGATGAGGGCCTCACCTGTACAATCTCAAAATTTGCTGACGATACAAAAATTGCAAATAGCGTACTCTCAAAAGAACAAGTTGACGATATGCAACACAATCTAGATAAATTGACATGTTGGGCCCAAATTTGGCAAATGAGTTTCAATGCGGATAAATGTAAAGTACTACATATCGGATACCTAAATGAGAAAGCAAACTATTCGATGAATGGCACTCAGCTTAAGAATGTAAACAGAGAAACCGATCTGGGAGTAACAATATCGAGTAACCTAAAACTGAGTCAACAATGTTCAGAAGTTGTTAAGAAGGCAAACAAAATAATTGGCTTTATAGGCAGGTCATTTGAGCATAAATCCAAAGAAGTTATCCTAACCCTTTACAATTCCTTAGTCCGCCCTCTTCTGGAATACTGCGTTCAATCCTGGTGCCCTTATTACCAAAAAGATATAAACAAGCTAGAACGAGTTCAACGTAGAGTTACCAAAATGATACCTAGCCTAAAGAACAAACCATACGAAGAGCGTCTTAGAGAATTAAATCTATTTCCTTTAACCCAGCGCAGATTAAGAGGTGACTTAATTCAAGTGTTCAAAATAATCAAAGGCATCGACAATATGAACTGTAGTAAGTACTTCACTATCAACCAATCTAATTACACGCGGGGAAACGGTTGCAAAATTATTGGTAAATCTTTTAACTCACACGAATCTAAGAATTTCTTCTTCAATCGAGTTGTCAACTTGTGGAATGGGCTTCCCCGAAACGTTATAGACTGCATCACCGTTGATTCATTTAAACTCCGCCTAGACAAATATCTCGCATCAAACCCGCGACTGACTGCGTTTGTAAATGAATAACTTTATTTTATCCCCCCCTCAGTTACTAACCCATCTGTCCCCTACTAACTTCCTAATCCTGCCACGGACATTAGTTCCAGGGCAGTAATTCCCTTTCCAATGTTCCCTTACCCACTCTAAACCACTGTTTGGACACTTGATCCTCAGTGTTTTGGAGGACAAGCAACCTAGAAGGGTCACTAGATCTGTTGTAGCTTGATTTCCTTTGTACTCCTTTGTACTCTCTCTCTCTCTCTCTCTCTCTCTCTCTCTCTCTCTCTCTGTGTATATATATATATATAAATAATATATAATTATACAGTATATATATATATTATTTATTTGATGTTTTTTTTACAGCCGTCAATGAAAGCAAGTCACTAACCTCCAACATTTTCAATTTTCCTGTTTTTAACTTTCATACTCTCTCTCTCTCTCTCCCTCGGTGATAGTTATTTTATAGTGTGAACATTGTGGCTTGAGTTGGATTAGTCATGTTCCTGGCGCCGCACCGTCTATAGAACACCACTTTTATTATTGTACCCACACTTGACACGGAGGGAAGCTGGCCACTGATGGTAGTTTAAATCAGTATTAGTTTATTTATGTATATATATTTTTTTTAGATTATAGCCTATGCCATAAAACCTATTTAGGGTTCAAACACTTATACTCTAATGCTCGGTTGATGACTTACATTATGTGTATGTATTTATAAGCATACATATTTTCCCAAAAGTATGGATTTTTTGTTTTATCCATAAGGTAATCTGGAGGTGTCTTGTGTCATTGGTGATACAGAAAGTCGATTGTTCGGTATTCCAGGTTACCGTAATACATATTCGCTTGGTTTAACACCAGTTAATTAATACCAACCTATCATATGTAGGAAGCTAGTAAATTGAGTTGGCTAGGTGCCAGCTACCCTTGATCAAAATCGAATTTGGGGCTGAAGATTCCCATCAATTTACTCTAATGCCGTTGTCACACGAGCATTTTAACCCATTCAGTACCAGGGACGTCCTTTTCATCATATTCTGGCAACAATTAGACCGATTTTATTCAGCTTAGGAAGGACGTCTAACAATAATAAGACTTCAAAATATCTCAACCAACCCTTTCAACTACCACAGATCATTTCTAAGCTGCATAATATCGTATAAATACAGCTAGAAAAATATATAACACACGTCGCTGGTATTCAAAGGGTTAATATTGGAGTCAAATATATACTGAAAACAAAGTCTTCTATGTATCCGTTATCATTTCTATTATAACGGTACTTTGAATCCTGTTGCCTTATTTCTTGAATACCTTACTTCAACATTAGAAAACAATAATCCATGAAAACAAATTAATAAAATGTATTGCTGATGCTAGACTGATCCAGTTCGCCTATTCATTTTCTGGTATGACACACAATATATCGATGAACTAACAACATGCTTAGATAATTTGTAAACTTTTACCGTATGAAGACATCATTGCCCAGAATACTAAGCCACAACAAGCGGAGCCCTACTACATCTCACTACCAGTCACTGCAGAAACAACATTAAATTTAGTTACTTCCCACCCCTTCCCACATACTGCCATGGACATTTGCTGTTTCGTTCAATTGTTCCGTGCCCTACTCCACTGATTATGACCTTTGTTATCTATATTAACTCTTAGCCCCTTGTTTGCCATACCCTCCCTCCAGCTATTTAACTTTACCTCCGCTTCCTGTACACTATATGCGGTAAGAACCAAGTCATCAGCAAATAACAGTTCATATGGGAGTAATGTTCTGAAGTCCCTTGACAGAGCCTCCAGGGCCAGAACAAAAAGTACTGGGCTCAGCACTGAACCTTGGTAAACTTCAATTTTCACTGGGAACTCTTTGTTCAGACCCCCATTCACTCTAGCTGCTGCCCGTGATCTCTCATACATTCTCATTGTCACATGCACCAACCACTCCTCTACTCAGAGTCTTCTCATAACCCACTGCATGACTTCCCTTAGCACCCAGTCAAAGGCCCTCTCCAAGTCTACAAAACTAGGTATAAAACCTTGTTTTTCTGTAAGAACCTCTCCTGCAGCTGCCTAAGAATGAGGATAGCATCAGTTGTGCCACGCCCTGTTATAAATCCAGATTGCATGATGCTGGTGGTAACACCTTTCCTGATCATGCATTTAAAGACACTTTCGCTGACTTTCATGACTTGGTCGAGCATTTTCAAACCCCTATAATTTCCCCCGTCTAAGGAATCACCCTTGCCTGTGTATATATTTACTAACACACTTTTCAGCCATGCATCAGAATTTTGTTCCTACTTCATGATAGCATTAATGTGACCAACTTTACCCCAATATCTCCAGCTGCCTTTAGCATCTCAGCGACAATGCCAAAGCTCCCAGCGGCTTTCCTGGACTTAATTTTTAACGGCGTCATACTCTATTGGGTGGAGGGGACTCGTTAGCCTTGGTCGGCAACCCATCTAGGGGAGACACCCTTATAAAAATCCGGGTGGATGGGATTCGTCAGCCTTGGTCGGCAACTTGTCTTGGGGAGTAAACCTGATACAAATTCGTACTGCTTATCTAAGTGTAAGGCAGGCTAGTGGATGGACTAGCTGAACACCATTGTAGAAAAATAGTGCTAACAAGATACATAGAGGGCCTAGGAGCCGGACGGATCCTAAATTGAGTGGTCAATCCTGTAAGTCCTTCAGTAAACTGGCTCGGGTTGTCCCTCTTACAGGGAATTGGTCCGCTTGGGGGCCTTCTGTCACTCTGTGTATGGCCACCCTCATTAAGGGGAGTAAGGCGTTCGGTAATAGATAGATAGATAGATACTCTATTGTACTGTCTACAATATATTTATCTACCAATCTATCCATCTATTTATCTATCTATCCATCCATATATACAGTATATACATATAAATACAGTATATATATATATATATATATATATATATGTATATATATATTTAGAGAGAGAAAGTGTGGTGGTGGAAGTTTTTTTCTCGTCCACCACAGAGGAGGCTATCTGCACCAGATAGTGGCGGGCGCTGGGGTTGCCGTATCCCTACGGCATTAGAAATGTAGAAATGTAGAAAGAGTAAAAGATAGCAAATGCTATGGGAAGTAGAGGACACCAAGCCTCACTCCGACAAAGAATAAGCCCACCATTTATATTTTATCTACTATATCTACTAACATAAAATTATATACTATATTATAACTACTATTATAGTTATAGTTATAACTACTATTATATGAACAGCTCCTATTAAACAACTAAAACCCACAGGCCCCCACAGCAGACTACACAACAGACCCAAGTTGAGCAACATTTCTTTCGGTATGTCGCTCTTGTCTCCTGCTACCACCGCTACCGCTACCACCGCTACCGCTACCACCACCACCACCACCACCACCACCACCCCGGAATTTAAACACATTTCACCACTTGTTGGTCTTCTTGCTCTACTACCGACAACACCAACTTTTATTTGCCAGCCAAAAGTTCCGTCGAGGTGGTGGAGAGGGAAATAGAGAACGGGTTTTGTTATCGGTGTTTGTGGCACTGATGATGTTGACTATGGTAGGATGTAAGAGGGAGAATATGTGTTGTTAATTTGTATGAAATATGCAAATGTATGTCCAAATATCAATGGCCAAGTATTATTATCGTTTTTCATTTGATTTACAGAACGAAGAGGTAGGTACGAATAGATCAGTCTGTTAGTATACTTTATGTCGATAGTATTGTTATTGTTTAAACTTTTCTTGGCGTTATTTTTTTTCTAACACCCAAAATCCATTCACCAGACACAAGTTTCACTGAGCTGCTGGTGGAATGAATAATAAGATATATATATATGTATATATTCGTGTGTGATACAGACGAAGTCATAGTTGAATAGAAAACAGAGAGTATACTTATAACTAATAGGAGAAATAAAAATATGGTGCAATGAACTGCTACCAGGTGTGTGATTTAGACAAAGTTATTATACAGGTAGAAAGGGACACACATGATAATATGCTAGTATGAATAATTATACCATTGGTTGGTTTGCTACAGACGAAGCAATGGCATATTGTAAATAAATATCATAATTGGTGTGCTATCAGTGATTGTGTCAGAAGCTAAACTATCATGATATCCCCTTGTGTACCAGCGACGTGCCTTATATAATATTCTAGCTATAGTGAGACGATAGTATGCAGCTTAGGAAGGATCTGTGGTAGTTAAAAGGGTTGGTCGAGATAGTTTGAAGCCTTATTATTGCTAACTGTCCTTCCTAATCTGAATAAAATGATCTAATAGTTGCCACACTATAATGAAAAGGACGTCACCGGTACTGTATGGGATATGCAAGGCATAGAAACTGTGTTATCGATTTGTGTTATATAGACAAAGTTCCAGTGGCATGGGAACCCGACAATGTGTTATCAGTTGCGTGATGCACAATCATATTAACCTATGTTATTGTATAATTAGTATTACCTGTGCCGCATACAGAGGGGGTAAGTCAGTGGATCGTGCTAGGTGGTGTTGTTTATCGTTTTAATTGTTTTAAATCTGTTGTTGACATCCTTGTTTTATGGTTCTCTTTACGGTTGGTGTTGCTTGTTTCTGTTGACGCTTTTCTATTAATATATACCGTATATATATATATATATATATATATATATATATATATATATATATATATATATATATATATATATAATACTGAATATACAGTATACTGTATATATATTATTAATATATGTATTTATCTCTCTCTCTCTCTCTCTCTATTCTTGGTGGGGTGGAAGGGAAGCATGGTCGCCGTATAAATAATGTTGGGGGTACAGAGTTGAAATGGATCACCATATTGCCATGCACAATTGGTATTAACTAAAAGGACGGTTCCAGGTAACAGGAAGTTGCTTATCAACTATTGGAAATATTTGAAAGCCACGGTTCGCAGTGTGGTATTGTCTAGTGTGATATACTGACTGTAAATAGTGTATCCTACAATACGAAAATTAATAGAAATACTCTATTAATAATTTGTTTTACGATGAAAAGTACAGAACCATTACTATATATTAACATTTCTGAATTTTGCTATATAAACAACAAATCATATAGGCCTATTTTGACACAATCATATAATCTTGTGTATTCTAAAAGCATGCTCTACTGTAAATACACTTAATACATAGTCTAATAACACGTTTATTTCATATATACATTATAATATCTTGCAGACTCTCCCAAATGAACATATATAACAATTGTTGTATTTATAACAATTTTCTATTGCACTAGACATATCGAAGGCCTTCGATAGAGTCTGGAACAAATGTATAATGTCTAAGCTACCCTCCTTCGGTTTCTATCCCTCCATCTGTGCCTTATTTCAAAATTCCTTTCTGACGGTTCCATAGCTGCGGTTGTGGACAGCCTTCGCTCTCTTCCTCAACCTATCAACTCCAGTGTTCCTCAGGAATCTGTCCTGTCTCCATTTATTTTTCTAATATTCATTAATGATCTCCTCAACTGTACCTCTAGTCCTATCCACTCGTATGCTGATGATTCTACCTTGCACTATTCAACTAGTTTATCACAACAACCCAGCATGCATTGCAATCACTCGAAAACTCACGCAACAGAGCATTGGCACACCTATCTTCTGATCTTTCTAATATCTCTGATTGGGGCAAAGAAAACCTTGTTACTTTCAATGCTTCCAAAACTCAATATCTTCATCTGTCTACTCGTCACAACCTTCCACAAGACTATCACTTACTCTTCAACAACATACAAATTAACCCTTCATCTTCTCTTAACATTCTTGGTGTTTCTTTTGCTTTTCATCTCTCTTGGAAAGACCATATAACCACTCTAGCTAAAACAGCTTTTAAGAAGCTGGGTGTGCTCAACTACCTCAGAGGGTTCTTTACCCCTACACAGTTCCTTGCCCTGTATCTATTAAATAACAAGATATATGGTATTAATTGTCACCTATGAATATAACCTATGATGAACTAATATTATGTGTGGAGGTTCCTCTCACACAGCACTTCTAGACAAAGTAGGAACAAACAAACTTTGTCTCATTAAACTCACGTCCACTCACTTATTCTTTGCAATCTCTCTCTCTCTTCGCCGCAATGTTGCATCTATCTTGCTATTCTAACGCTATTACAATAATCAGTGTTCCTCAGAGCTCTCTCAATGTATACCACCTCCTCTACGTAGAGCACGTAGTACCCGACTTGCAACAGGATCCCACCCCTACTCTGTGCAACTCTCTGATCCTAAAATTAAACGATATTCCCAACTGTTCTTCTATTCAGCAGCTGAGCTCTGGAACTCTCTCCCTGAATCCATCTTTCCCTCATCCTATGACTTGTGTTGCTTCACACTCTGTGGATCCAGGAATTTTGGCTCGTACATGTACATTCCTTGATTTTGGCCCTGCCACTCTGTCAACTTTGAGGAAGGCACTCATCACAGGCAGTTTTGCCTTTTGTCTCCCTCATCCACATAGACAAAAAAACGCGTAACATTCCATAGTTGATGACGCTTTTATGGAACTATTTAAAAGCTTACTCTCTGAAACTATACTGCTTGAATATGTTTACTCATGAATGACTTCTAGGAAAAAATTGGTTGAGTCTTTGTGAATGACACTCTATTAGACCTTGATCATTTTCTAAAATTTGAATGACAATATAAATGTCCATACAATAGTAAAGCAGTATCATTCCTGAGAGTAGGCTTTAAAATAGTTACACTTTTTGGTAGATTTTTCATTTATTTATTATTGTCTTTAGTTTCCTCCCTAGACCTCCATCAAACTTAAAAAAACATCCATCAGATCCCCCTTCTAGATTAATTTGTACATTGTTCGGTAGAAACATTTCCCGGCCAAAGGCCGGTTACTCTTAAGATTACAGGCTCGCTACCGCTCGCCAGGAAAAACTCGACACCTAAATGGCACGAAAGGTCTTAAAATTGACAACGAAATGGGGCAAAAGGTATTAAAATCGCCAAACTAATGGGCCGAACGTCATAAAATCTGAAAACTATTGGGGGTAAGCATGAGGTAGAAGGGTGACCAGAAAAACAGCCCATGTCCCCTTAAAGCTCTTTTTAACATTATTATATTCTATTAGTTATATATCCACACACGCTGCTACCTAACCTCTGATGAAAGATCAACCATTTAAGGGGAGACTGACCGTTTTTCTGGACCCCCTTCTCCCTAATGTTTAGCCCCACTAGTTTTGAGATTATAAGACGTTCGGCCCATTAGCTTGGATGATTTTAACACCTTTCGCCCCATTTCGTTGTCAATTTTAAGACCTTTCGTGCCATTTAGGTGTCGACATTTTCCTGGCGAGCGATAGCGAGCCTGCAATTTTAGGAGGAACCGGCCTTTGGCCGGGAAATTTTTCTACCGAAAAATGTACAAATTTATCTTGAAGGGGGGTCTAGGGGGTGTTTTTCTAAGCTTGATTGAGGTCTAGGGAGGAAACTAAAAATATATATGAATAAATGTATATATAGACCAAACACACGGCCAGTCTCCCCATAAGTCATACAAATATACCGTACTTTTATTGTTATCATACGCACATTTCGCATACATTGTTCGTTAATTTCTAATGGTAAGTAAGTGTTACAACACCAAACATGGAGGTTGGTAAAGAGACTCAAACCAAGCGTGAGATGGGTGGAAATGAGTTACTTGAGAAGTGCGTGCAGAGTTACATGGAGGGATAGACACACAAATGAGATAATACGAGAGAGGTGTGGTGTGGATGTAGATGTGCTGGAAAGTGTGAAAAGGAACACTTTGAAATGGTTCGGCCATGTAAAACGTATGGGAATCTAGAGAATGACTAAGAAAGTGTACAAGAGTGAGTTGGAAGGACCGAGAGGGAGAGGTAGACCGAGTGAGAGATGGAAGGATGGAGTTAAGGAGTATAGCACTGGATATATCAAAGGCATTTGATAGAGTCTGGCATCAATCTTTATTGTCGAAGATGTCACACTACGGCCTTGCATCATTAGTTCCACTAATTTCTTCTTATCTTCATAACAGAAAAATACGTGTAATGGTAGATGGCCTTTATTCTCAATTTCACTCAATAAATGCTGGTGTTCCCCAGGGATCAGTTTTGGCCCCAACTCTGTTCCTCATTCATATCAATGATCTCATATCTACCACTCATAATCCAATACATTCCTACGCAGATGACTCAACACTCCACAGTTCCTTCACATTTACCAATTCTTTCACCCAACCCGATCTTATAAATTCAAAATAAACACTGCAATTTCTCTGAACCAGGACCTTTCTAGAATTAATGAATGGGGACAAGAGAATCTAGTTTCCTTTAATGCACAGAAAACCAAGTACATTCAATTTTCTAACCGACAGAATCTCACTGACTCCCATATATTTTTTAATGATGTAAATATTCCCACTTCCCCTAGTATTGACATTCTCGGTGTAACATTAACTACTAACTTGAGCTGGACACATTATGTTAGAGGCATTGCTAAGAATGCCTCTAAAACTGGGACTCCTGTACAGAGTTCGAGAATTCTTCACTGACGAGCAGTTGGCCGTAATATATAAAAGTCATGTGCGCTCTCAGATGGATTACTGTTTCACCTCTGTGGGGTGGAAGTGGAGTGGTTGCATTGAGGCAGTTGGACAAAATTCAAAATAAAGCTATTAGATTAATCAATAACCCTGCAATCACACCGGACCTTCCTACATTAGCCATACGAAGAAACGTTGCATCCCTTGCATTATTCTACAGATATTTGCACAGCAATTGTTCCGAGGAACTTGCTTCAATTGTGCCGCCTCTCCACATCTTTCCCCGTAGAACTAGGGCAGCTGAGAGCGCCCATGAATTTACACTTTCTCCTCCACAATGCAGAACTTCTGCTTATCAGAATTAATTTATCCCCAGAGCTACTACTCTTTGGAATTCACTTCCCTCGAATTGCTTTCCACAAACTTACAATCAACAAATGTTTAAATCCAGTTGTTACAAACATTTTATGAATGGAGGATGCCTTTAGGCACATGGACCTTTTTGTTTTATCTGTGTTTTTCCTTCCTCCGTTCATTGTCTCTTAAAAAAAAAAAAAAAAAATATGTGTGAAAGCGGTGCTGAATGGGAGGAGGGACGTCGATTGACTGGGGACAGAGGTGCATAGGGGCGTTTCGTTCGTGTCCACCCCTTCGGAGATCATGGCGTCCGGCAATAGATATATAGATAGATAGACCACCAACAAACCTTTTACTATAACATTAAGAGACCACTAAACTGGAATACTGGTGAAAGTATTATAATTGGGAAGCAAAATATATATGTGTATGAATTGTTTCGGCAATTACAATAAGTTAAGCACAATATCAACACATTTATTACCGGTACTGGGATTGGGAGCCTAAATTACACCCAGAAAAGGAAATTATAATATCTACTGTATATTTCACTTTCACCCACCCACCCACCCACACACCCACACACACCCACACCCACACCCACACACACACACACACCCACACTCACCCCCCCACACACACACACACACACAGCCCGTAGCCTAGTAGGTAGAGCTCTCGTCTCACACACGAGGGGTCGGGGGTTCAATCCCCGGCCGGGCGGAGACAAATTGGGCTTGTCTCCTTTCATGTTTAGCCTCAGTTCACCTAGCTGTAAATAGGTACCTGGAATAAGTGGACGACGTTGTGACGTCCCATCTGGGGTTGGCAAAAATGGTACAAGGCGAGATGGGTATCATATGGGTTCACCTAAGCTGATGGCTACCTAAGCCTTCGGGCGAGACGGTACCGTCTATAGTGAGAATGGTACCATACAGATCCACCCTAAGCCTTCGTTTCCGATGTCGCCAATTGGCTAAAAATACAGACTACACACACATCCACAGCCATTCCAACGATACATATAACACCTACACATATAGGAGGGGGAAATACCGCGCATGCTCACTCCAGCAATACAACTAGAGTAAGTACAACTAGAGTAAGTACACACACACACACACACACACACACACACACACACACACACACACACACACACACACACACACACACACACACACACACACACACATAACGTTCAGAGTTAAAGCCGCCTCTTTCTATCCTTAAAAAAACATCATATTACAAAACAAAAACAAAAAATCAGAGAGGTGGGATGATCCTTGACCGTGTTAATCCTATGAGACTATTGCTCAAGTAATGTCAAAGATAAGCCAACCGCAACTGAGAGAGAGAGAGAGAGAGAGAGAGAGAGAGAGAGGGAGAGAGAGAGAGAGAGAGAGAGAGAGAGAGAGAGAGAGAGAGAGAGAGAGAGTAGTGTAGTCGGGATCTACTAAATACCAATATATATAGAAGGAATTATTGTCACCTATGAATATAACCTATGGTGTACTAATGAACTTAATACTTCAAAAGGTCATCTACCCTTGATAAATATATTTCAGGATGGCAAATAGAGGACAGAAGGCGATCCCATACAGCCATTCGAGAGATACACAGGCTTTCAAGTTAGTTAAGGGGAGACTGACCGTTTGTTTGGTCTATTAATTCATTTATTCATATATTTTTTTAGTTTCCTCCCTAGACCTCCATCAAGCTTAAAAAAAAACACCCCCTAGACCCCCCTTCAAGATAAATTTGTAAATTTTTCGGTAGAAAAATTTCCCGGCCGAAGGCCGGTTCCTCTTAAAATTGCAGGGTCGCTATCGCTCGCCAGGAAATAATCGACACCTAAATGGCACGAAAGGTCTTAAAATTGACGAAATGGGGCGAAATGTGTTAAAATCGCCAAACTGATGGGCCGAACGTCTTATAATCTCAAAACTAGTGGGGCTAAACATTAGGGAGAAGGGGGTCCAGAAAAACGGTCTGCCTCCCTTTAAATGGTCAGATTCAATACTTCGAACGAGTCTCATCCAACTTATATCTCGGAGATGGTGCCTAACGACTTGAGCTCGGAGATGGTGCCTAACGACTTGAGCTCGGAGATGGTGCCTAACGACTTGAGCTCGGAGCTAACGACTTGAGCTCGGAGATGGTGCCTAACGACTTGAGCTCGGAGATGGTGCCTAACGACTTGAGCTCGGAGATGGTGCCTAACGACTTGAGCTCGGAGATGGTGCCTAAATTGAGCTCGGAGATGTGCCTAACGACTTGAGCTCGCTATTCCTGACGCTCATTATGTTCATTCTGGCGAACCTTATGATTGTATTAACTTTGGAAGAACTATTGGGGATCGAATGGGGTACACACCATCTCAATAACTATATAGCTTCCCAGATCTTTCCACATCTACAGTACATAGCATCATCTAAAAAATATCCAAGTTACAATGACTACACGCGTTCTTGTTATGCTGAAGGGTTAGTCTACCGTGAAAGCCTTTGTGTCTGCCCTGATGCCTCCAAGGGTTCGTCTCCCCCACGCAGTACCTTATCTCATACACCTTTGTTTGTGACTGAAATGGTGTAAATGTGTAAATGGTGTAAATGGTGTAATATGTAAATGGTGTAAATGGTGGTAAATGTGTAAATGTGTAAATGTGTAAATGTGTAAATGTGTAAATGGTGTAAATATGTAAATGGTGTAAATGGTGTAAATGGTGTAAATGTGTAAATGGTGTAAATGTTGTAAATGGTGTAATGGTGTAAATGTGTAAAGAAATATGTGAAAGCTAAGGAGTCGCGGTGATTTTTTCCAATTTATATTTATTTCGCCTCCGTCGACAT
>CM064552.1:36849336-36912071 GCA_032716605.1 Paralithodes platypus | reverse complement strand
CCAATACATTCCTACGCAGAGGACTCAACACTCCGACAGTTCCGTTCCTTGGGCACGATTTACCAATTCTTTCACCCAACCCGATCTTATAAATTCAAAAATAAACACTTGCGAAGCAATTTGCTCTGAAACCCGGTACCTTTTCTAGAAATAATGAAGGGGGGACAAGAGCATCTAGGTTCCGTTTAATGGCACAGAAACACCAAGTTACAATGTCAATTGGTTCTAACCTGAGGTCAGAAAGAAATCTCACTGGACTTCCCAGGATATTTTTTAATGATGTAAATATTTCCCACTCTTCACCCTAGTATTGACATTCACTCGGGTGTAAGACACATTATTTGACTACTAACTGGGGGATGAGCTTGGACACATTATGTTAAGAGGAATGTGCTAAGAATGCCTCATCAAAAAACTGGGACTCCTGTACAGAGTTTCGAGAATTTCATTGAGGGGGGGATTCTTCACTGACGAGCAGTTGGCGTATAATCCGGGGGTATATTATAAAAGTCATGTGCGCTCCAACAGCGTCATGATGGATTACTGTGTCACCCTCTGTGGGGTGGAAGTAGGAGTGGTCTGCATTGATGGCAGTTGTGACAAAATTCAAAATAAAAGTATTAGAATAATCCAATAACGCCTGCGAATTCACCATCACAAAACCGGACCCATTCCTTACATTAGCCATTACGAAGAAACGTGGTGTGCAGTCGCCTTGCATTATAGTCTAAAAAAACAAGATATTTTCCACAGCAATTGTTCCGAGGAACGTGCTTCAATTGTGCCGGCCTCTCCACATCTTCTTGCCCCGTAGAACTAGGGCAGCTGAGAGCGCCCATGAATTTACACTTTCTCGTCATCCGTCCACGGAACAATGCAGAACTTCTGCTTAATCAGAATTAAGTTTAATGCGCCCAGAGGCTGTACTTTACTCTTTGGAATTCACTGTCCCTCGAATTGGGCTTTCCACAGAACTTTACAATCACAAATGTTTAAATCCAGTTGTTCTACAAACATTTTATGGAATGGAGGAGATGCCTTTAAGGCACAGTGGACCTTTTGTGTTTTATCTGTGTTTTGCCTTGCCTCCGGTCATTGTCTTCTTAAAAAAAAAAAAAAAAAATATGTGTGAAAGCGGTGCTGAATGGGAGGAGGGACGTCGATTGACTGGGGACAGAGGTGCATAGGGGCGTTTCGTTCGTGGCCACCCCTTCGGAGATCATAGCGTCCGGCAATAGATATATAGATAGATAGATAGACCACCAACAAACCTTTTACTATAACATTAAGAGACCACTAAACTGGAATACTGGTGAAAGTATTATAATTGGGATGCAAAATATATGTGTATGAATTGTTTCGGCAATTACAATAAGTTAAGCACAATATCAACACATTTATTACCGGTACTGGGATTGGGAGCCTAAATTACACCCAGAAAAGGAAATTATAATATCTACTGTATATTTCACTTTCACCCACCCACACACCCACACACCCACACACACCCACACCCACACCCACACACACACACACCCACCCACCCCCCCACACACACACACACACACACAGCCCGTAGCCTAGTAGGTAGAGCTCTCGTCTCACACACGAGGGGTCGGGGGTTCAATCCCCGGCCGGGCGGAGACAAATTGGGCTTGTCTCCTTTCATGTGTTAGCCTCAGTTCACCTAGCTGTAAATAGGTACCTGGAATAAGTGGACGACGTTGGTGACGTACCTTCTGGGGTTGGCCAAAATGGTACAAGGCGAGATGGGTATCATATGGTTCACCTAAGCTGATGGCTACCTAAACCTTCGGGCGAGACGGTACCGTCTATAGTGAGAATGGTACCATACAGATCCACCCTAAGCCTTCGTTTCCGATGTCGCCAATTGGCTAAAAATACAGACTACACACACATCCACAGCCATTCCAACGATACATATAACACCTACACATATAGGAGGCGGAAATAACGAGCATGCTCACTCCCGCAATACAACTAGAGTAAGTACAACTAGAGTAAGTACACACACACACACACACACACACACACACACACACACACACACACACACACACACACACACACACACACACACACACACACACACACACATAAACGTTCAGAGTTAAAGCCGCCTCTTTCTATCCTTAAAAAAACATCATATTACAAAAAAAAAAAAAAATCAGAGAGGTGGGATGATCCTTGACCGTGTTAATCCTATGAGACTATTGCTCAAGTAATGTCAAAGATAAGCCAACCGCAACTGAGAGAGAGAGAGAGAGAGAGAGAGAGAGAGAGAGAGAGAGAGAGAGAGAGAGAGAGAGAGAGAGAGAGAGAGAGAGAGAGAGAGAGAGAGAGAGAGAGTAGTGTAGTCGGGATCTACTAAATACCAATATATATAGAAGGAATTATTGTCACCTATGAATATAACCTATGGTGTACTAATGAACTTAATACTTCAAAAGGTCATCTACCCTTGATAAATATATTTCAGGATGGCAAATAGAGGACAGAAGGCGATCCCATACAGCCATTCGGGAGATACACAGGCTTCCAAGTTAGTTAAGGGGAGACTGGCCGTTTGTTTGGTCTATTAATTCATTTATTCATATATTTTTTTAGTTTCCTCCCTAGACCTCCATCAAGCTTAAAAAAACACACCCTAGACCCCCCTTCAAGATAAATTTGTAAATTTTTCGGTAGAAAAATGTGCCGGCCGAAGGCCGGTTCCTCTTAAAATTGCAGGGTCGCTATCGCTCGCCGGGAAATAATCGACACCTAAATGGCACGAAAGGACTTAAAATTGACAACGAAATGGGGCGAAATGTGTTAAAATCGCCAAACTGATGGACGTTCGGCCCATCTCAATTATAACCTCAAAACTAGTGGGGCTAAACATTAGGGAGAAGGGGGTCCAGAAAAACGGTCTGCCTCCCTGTAAATGGTCAGATTCTCGGAGATGGTGCCTAACGACTTGAGCTCGGAGATGGTGCCTAACGACTTGAGCTCGGAGATGGTGCCTAACGACTTGAGCTCGGAGATGGTGCCTAACGACTTGAGCTCGGAGATGGTGCCTAACGACTTGAGCTCGCTATTCCATGACGCTCATTATGTTCATTCTGGCGAACCTTATATGATTGTATTAACTTTGGAAGAACTTCTGGGGATCGAATGAGGTACACATCATCTAAATTAACTATATAGCTTCCACAGATCTTTCCACATCTACAGTACATAGCATCATCTAAAAAATATCCAAGTTACAATGACTACACGCGTTCTTGTTATGCTGAAAGGGTTAGTCTACCGTGAAAGCCTTTGTGTCTGCCTGATGCCTCCAAGGGTTCGTCTCCCCCACGCAGTACCTTATCTCATACACCTTTGTTTGTGACTGAAATGGTGTAAATGTGTAAATGGTGTAAATGGTGTAAATATGTAAATGGTGTAAATGGTGTAAATGTGTAAATGGTGTAAATGTGTAAATGTGTAAATGGTGTAAATGGTGTAAATATGTAAATGGTGTAAATGGTGTAAATGGTGTAAATGTGTAAATGGTGTAAATGTGTAAATGGTGTAAATGGTGTAAATGTGTAAAGAAATATGTGAAAGCTAAGGAGTCGCGGTGATTTTTTCCCAATTTATATTTTATTTCGCCTGTCGACATATTTAAGGGGAGGTTTTTAGTTTGGTCTCTAGATATCCATCAAGCTTAAGATTGCACCCCCTTGAGCCCCTTTCAAGATAAATTTGTACATTTTTCGGTAGAAAAATGTCCCGGCTGAAAGCCGGTTCCTCTTAAATTACAGGCTCCCTATCGCTCGCCAGGATAAAATCGACCCCTAAATGGCACGAAAGGTCTTAACATTGACAGAAATGGGTCGAAAGTTCTTAAAATCGTCAAAATAATGGGGCGAACGTCTTAAAACTAGAAAAGCAATGGGGCTAAACATGAGGGAGAAAGGGGTCAAACAAATATTCCCTCAAGTGGAAATCTCCCCTTAATCTTCAGCAGCTGATTTAAGAATGCCTATTGGAAAACTGTTTCTGCTACATATTGATGCCATGTTTTCATAACCTATTTCGCTAGAGATTTTTCCTGATAGAGGAGTAATCCCGATCTGAAAATAGCAGTTTACCGTTTCCTGAAAACAAACAGACTATAGTTGAGTCTATCTGTTAGAGGGCTCCAATCTTAGCCTAAACTTAGTTAGTTAGATCCTTTGAAACCCATTTTAGTGCCGGAAAAAAAAAACGTTGTGAAGTTATATTGTGAATTATGTATAGTTAAGATCCAAAGCTCAAGCTACAAATTGTATACAAATATTGGTAATTATAATGGTTGTGCTTTGTGTATGGATATAAGTGAGTGTAATTAGAGCTATAAGGGCAGACATCATTAGCACCAATCATTAGCACCAATCATTAGCACCAATTAGCACCAATGTAAATAGAGCTATGAGGGCAGACATCATTAGCACCAATCATTAGCACCAATTAGCACCAATGTAAATAGAGCTATAAGGGCAGACATCATTAGCACCAATCATTAGCACCAATTAGCACCAATGTAAATAGAGCTATAAGGGCAGACATCATTAGCACCAATCATTAGCACCAATCATTAGCACCAATCATTAGCACCAATGTAAATAGAGCTATAAGGGCAGACATCATTAGCACCAATCATTAGCACCAATCATTAGCACCAATCATTAGCACCAATCATTAGCACCAATCATTAGCACCAATCATTAGCACCAATGTAAATAGAGCTATAAGGGCAGACATCATTAGCACCAATCATTAGCACCAATTAGCACCAATGTAAATAGAGCTATAAGGGCAGACATCATTAGCACCAATCGGCAGAGGTTAGTTGATCTCTGCCACTACAGGGCCTATGACTTATCTCAAGGCGATTGTACGTTACAGGTAATTGAGATGTTCTTTAAGGGGGGATGGGCCGATTTTCTGGACCACTGGCTTTCTCCCTCATGTTTAGCCCCATTAGTTCTCAGATGTTAAGATGTTTGCCCCATTAGTTAGTCGATTATAGGATCTTTCGCCCCATTTCTTCGTCAAAGTTTAGACCTTTCGTGCTATTTAGGTGTCGATTTTTTCCCTGGCAAACGATAGTGAGCCTGTAATGTTGGAAGAACCGGCCTTCGGCCGGGAAATTTTTCTACCGAAAAATGTACAAATTAATCTAGAAGAGGGATCTAATGGATGTTTTTTTATTTTTATTTGATGGAGGTCTAGGGAGGAAACTAGAAAAAAACGATTACATGCAAAAATCGCCCAAAAAGTGAACCATGTCCCCTTAACCCGTTTGTTCCAATAGGTCTTTCTTAATCACACTAACACATTCTGGTACCGTAGTAGCATTAACAAAGTAAATACATCCTCGTCTGATTGAAGAAGTTAGCCATAACCAATGCATATAATAACGATACATGCTATAATGATAATAGGGAATGATAACAAATCTTTCTAATGTTGACCTACAAATCCATGTAACTGGAGGTGTCAATGTACAGTGCAAGAAGAAACTATAAATGGAGAAACCTGGAATGACCTTTGACCTTGTTAGTCCAATACTGCCAAGGCGAGCTGTGATTGGCTGGTAATATCACTGGCAAGGCTGGGTTATGTTCGGTTAGTTGTAACAGGCGTGGTTTTGTGAACGTCTCTCTCACTCTCTTTATCTGTCTCTCTCACTCTTTCTCTCTCTCTTTGTGTCTCTCTTTGTGTCTCTCTGTCTCTCTCTCTCTCTCTCTCTCTCTCTCTCTCTCTCTCCATTAAGCCCAGCACAGGCCAATTATGTTCTTGAGACCACTCCAAGCTTACTCGAAAACCAGTTCATCATGCTTTCCCTCTGTACCTCCCTCTTCAGATGGGGCATGAGAGAGATAAAGAGGTAGATAAACATAGAGATAAAGGGGGTGGGGGTAGGGGTGGGGGGGGGGGGCTTTGTTCCTGGGGTATACAGTATGTTGACTGACTGGAAGAGTGCTTGCCTGATCAAATGCCTAACTGAGTGCTTGAGGTGAAGATAAACAGACTGTTGTGCTTTTAAAGGACTGGCTAATCAGCTGGAGGATAAACTGACTAACTGATGAAGTGCATGGTTACGAAATATTTAGATGATTTAAATCCTGATACTATTGATTTGATAAATTGTCTTTTATCCTTTCAATAAACGCCAGGATATGGCTTATTTCACGATTTTGTTTGACTGACATTAAACGATTTCACTCAGCTATGGAAAGCCCTCTAGGAATGAAAGATGTATATTCCATATACAACAAATTCTGATTGTTAAGCCTAAGCGAAAAATATTCAGAAGAGATCGTGAATGGGATGAAAATAACCCCATAATTAATTACATTTTTCTATTTCCATTATTGTGTTTTTGTTTTAGAAAACTCGAGAACAGATAAAAAGAGAGCAGACACACAGGAATACAGAGACACACATGAATACAGAGACACACAGGAATACAGAGACACACAGGAATACAGAGACACACAGGAATACAGAGACACAGACGAACAGTGCCTATACCGACTATGAATACTAATCAAGTACCGAACAGCACGCATAAAATGACCCAATGAATATTATCTTCAAATTTGTTATTGAATACGAAGGGTTTGTTATAGTGACATATTGATGTAAGAGGTAAAAGGCTAACCCCAATCCTAATGAGTTAGATTAACCATCTCTATAATTTGCATTGAAGTGACTATTATCAGAAAGTAGTACCTTGAACATTGTGACTATCGATATTATATTATATTAGATATTATTAATTATAGATATGTCTGAGGGGGTCCGACATGGAGGAGCGAGGAGCGGGAATACCTCTAATGTTAAACAATGGGGATTGATATCTAGACTACTCAAGCACAAAAGGTAATAAACACATTTCAGATCAATCCATTTATCTGTTCGAAATACCTTGCGAAAACACACACACACACACACACACACACACACACACACACACACACACACACACACACACACACACACACACACACACACACACACCACACACACACAACACACACACACACACCACACCACACACACACACACACACACACACACACACACACACACACACACACACACACACACACACACACACACACACACACACACACACACACACACAAAACATCACGGTGGCCGAGAGCGCTAAGTCACTGTATTGGTATTGCTGTATCTTGTGACGGATGTTCGAACCCACGCGCCGGCAGCGGGAAGTTTCTCTCAAAAACTTTCTTTGGCCGTGAAGGTTAGGTCTGGACGGTCCAGTCTCGGGGACCAGTCAAGAGACTTTGTTGGTCCCCGAGACTGTTCTGTCCTACTTCCTGTGGGGGAATGTAGGACCCTCTCGTTAGCAGCCAGGGTCAGTATGTTGATCCCTAGCTTAAATCTGTGTATTTTCAGTTCATTTGCCGCCGGCTCGAAATAAATCGATTGTTATTATTAGTAGTAGTATTATACACATACACACACGCGCACGCGCAATAGGAACAATTTATCAGCAGAAAATACAGTACATAAGGTAGCAGGAATGATCACACAAGTAAACAATATTGAGTATGCAACTAGACAACACTCCACAACATTTTTCGAGGCAAATATGGACAAGCAAGGAAATCACTCTTGCTGTTTATTCTGCCTTTGATGTGTGTGTGTGTGTGTGTGTGTGTGTGTGTGTGTGTGTGTGTGTGTGTGTGTGTGTGTGTGTGTGTGTGTGTGTGTGTGTGTGTGTGTGTGTGTGTGTGTGTGTGTGTGTGTGTGTGTGTGTGTGTGTGTGTGTGTGTGTGTGTGTGTGTGTGAAGAAGGGGGAGTGGAGCTGAGATGAGAGTTAACAAGGGACAGGCGAGCGGATAAGAAAATAGAGAACATAAGAGAAAACGACAAGCCAAAAGCCGCTCACCATGAACAAATCCACACCTAAATGGCACGAAAGGTCTTGATACCTCACCGCTAATTTGTGTGAAATCCAGAGAGAGGAACGTTGACTCTATAATTAAAACCCTCTCACGACCATATGACGCAGAGGTTGCCAGATTAGCAATAAGAAATAGAGTTCTCTCACTCTTATAATTACCTCCCCAAAATTAGTTTTCTGCCCACAGCTAACTCAAAGACAACTGCAGAGGTTAAAGTAACTAAACTAAAAGTTTCTAAATACCCGTGATGGTAACAAAGGCTTTAAAGAATCCCTAATAGGCTCAAAATCGCGTCATATGTCGGAGAGGGTTAATCGATGGGAAACAAATACTATTAGTCAAGGGTTAATAGAAATACATTCGGACTGACAAGCAAAGGTTGTAGTTTCTTAAGGGGAGATTTCCACTTGGGGGATTTTTTTCTGGACCCCTTTCTCCCTCATGTTTAGCCCCATTGCTTTTGAGATTTTAAGACGTTCGCCCTAGTAGTTTGGACATTTAAAGACATTTTGCCCGATTTCTGTCAATTTGAAGACCTTTCGTGCCATTAAGGTGTCGATTTTTTCCTGGCGAGCGATAGCGAGCCTGTAATTTAAAAGGAACCGGCCTTGGGCCGGGACATTTTTCTACCGAAAAATTTACAAATTTATCTTGAAAGGGGGTCTAGGGGGTGTCATTTTAAGCTTGATGAAAACGTAGGGAACAAACTAGTTACCTCCCCTTAAAATGACAGTTTATGATCATGAGTATCACTACATTTTGACGTCGACTGTATAAAAAGCAAGAGGTCAATCTGCAACCTCCGCTCAGAGCGTATCACAGTAAACTGGTAATTTCCTTCAAGAAGATTGGACTAACTCAGAATATCCAGGTTAAAGGGAGGCAGACCGTTTTTCTGGGCCACCTTCTCCCTAATGTTTAGCCCCACTAGTTTTGAGGTTATAAGACGTTCGGCCCTATAGTTTGGCGATTTTATCACCTTTCGCCCCATTTCGTTGTCAATTTTAAGACCTTTCAAGCCATTTAGGTGTCGATTTTTTCCTGGCGAGCGAAAGCGAGCCTGCAATTTTAAGAGGAACCGGCCTTCGGCCGGGAAATTTTTCTACCGAAAAATGTACAAATTTATCTTGTCTAGGGGGTGTTTTTCTAAGCTTGATGGAGGTCTAGGGAGGAAACTAAAATAATATATGAATAAATGAATCAATAGACCAAACAAACGGTCTGTCTCCCCTTAACCAGGACACCACATTAGTGCGGGTTATTCTGGGCTATGCACTGACATCCCATCATCTTGCGAGAGGTTATACTACACATTGGCTATACATATCTATCTATCTATCTATTGCCCGACGCTGTGATCTCCGAAGGGGTGGCCATGAACGAAACGCCCCCATGCACTTCTGTCCCCACTCAGTCGATGCCCCTCCTCCCAACCAGCACCGCCTTCATTCACATGCTTCTTCACTCCATCCTTCCACATCTCTCTCAGTTGACCTCTCCCTCTCTGTCCTTCGTACACCCTCTTAGTCATTCTCTCGCTTCCCAAACGTTCCATATGGCCGTATCATCTCAAGTTGTTCCTTTTCACACTTTCCAGCACATTTACCTCCACACCACACCTCCCTCTTACTTCCTCATCCGTCTGTCTATCCCTCCATGTAACTCCGCACGCACTTATCAAGTAACTCATTTCCACCCCTCTCACTCTTGATCTGAGTCTCTCTACCAACGTCCATGCTTCGCTTCCGTAAGTCAATGTCTGGATAACCACACTGTCATTGAAGGACATCTTCACTTTCATGCTGGTTTCCCTATTTCTTGTTACTGCTTTCAGCGTTCCTACAACCCTCTTCCCATGTTGCACCCTCAACCGCACTTCTTCATCCATACTCCCATCTTTACTCGGCACACTGCCCAGACACTTAACCCTTAACTGTCGGCGCACAACATAAGTCGAGTTAAATAAAGCTGGACTATGTGGCGGCGCTCGACATAGGTCGTGTGGCAATTTCAGCACGTAATGTTGCCGAGAGAGAGAGACAAGTGGTGGCAGGAGAGTAGCGTGCCTATGACTGCTCCCGACCACCGCGGCGAACCTACTGACACGAATCCCACCTCCTCCCTCCCTCTCTCACTCGCTATATACGGAATTGTATGGGGAAAGTGCCTAATTACATGTTTTTTGCACTCACGTTGCACGGTTGTTGCAAGAAAACTAGCCATCATAAAAGGATCGTTATGGTGTCATTCGAAAGCTCTGTTTATGCCCTTTCAGGGATAGATACTTGTTTTACGTTCTGGGTCTTATTTAGGCATGAAAATGATCACGTAAACAGCCCTATTTTGGCTAAAAACACCCCGCTGGGCGGTACATATAAAAAAACCGCCTAGGCCGCTAATAAGGTGTTAAATGAGCTGACAATCTCCATAGCCTTACCGTTCAACTTGACCTCACACTCTGTGGCTTCACCCCTTGCGAAGACCATAACCTTGCTCTTTCCCGCATTTGCCTTCAGATTCCGTTTTTTGCACACTGTTCCAAACATATTTACCAGACCCTGGAACCCCCATTCATTATCGCTCATCAGAAATGTATCATCAGCAAACAGCAGTACAGGTAGCTTCCACCCGTTTCCTTCCTTTATCAGCGATACACCAACATCCACTGCTCTTCCTTGTATTTCTTTCAGGACTCCATCCATATATACAGTAAACAACCACGGGGACATCACACACCCCTGTTTCAAACCAACATTCAGATCAAAGAACTCGCTCTGCTAATTCTTCACACGTACTGCCGCCTTTGCACCCTCATACATGCTCTTTACTGCTTTCAGCAACTTGCCATCTACTACGTATATTCTAAATACTTTCCACATACCTTCTCTATGCACTCTGTCATAGGGCTTCTCCAAGTCCATAAAGGCAACATACAGCTTATGTTGCTACTCCAGATATTTCTCCACAACACAATTCAGGGTAAAAATCTGATCTACACATCCTCTTTCCTTACTAAACCCGCCTTGCTCGTCACCTATCCATTTCTCCGTTCTTGCTTCACTCTCTCAATCACTACCCTACTGTACACCTTCCCTACTACGCTTAGAATACATATTCCTCGGTGGTTACCACACATATCCATTCAACAAAGTCATGCTGTCTTTGCTATAACACCAATTATCAAAACAACAAACCCATAAATAATAAAAAGATAGAAAACATATCTCAAAACATATGTGATTTTTGTTTTCCTGAGGCATGTCCACGATGCTAGCGTGAGGGAGATTAGGGATCGTCCGTAAAAGTGCTTTTATTCTACATTATCTTGCTCATGCTGAAGTGTCTACAAATTGTGCAAGGCTCATTCGTCGTTATATAGTCCTATTTCTGAGAGTCTGTACTCTAAATTAGTCATGATAGCAATTTACTTCTCGATTAACTTCCAATAAATAACTGGTCTACTTAGGGTGTTTTCTGTTCATCTTAATGGGCTGGTTCACTTTTTGGGCAATTTTTGCATGTATTAATTATTTTTATAGTTTCCTCCCTAGACCTCCATCAAATTAAAAAAAACATCCATTAGATCCCCCTTCTAGATTAATTTGTACATTTTTCGGTAGAAAAATGTCCCGGCCGAAGGCCGGTTCTTCCAACATTACAGGCTCACTATCGTTCGCTAGGGAAAAAATCGACACCTAAATAGCACGAAAGGTCTAAGTATTGACGAAGAAATGGGGCGAAAGGTCTTAAAATCGACTAACTAATGGGGCAAATATCTTCACATCTGAAAACTAGTGGGGCTAAACATGAGGGAGAAAGTGGTCCAGAAAACCGGCCCATCCCCCCTTAAACCAAGCGGCCCCCAATACGGATATAAGCCAAACAGAAAGTAGCTCTCTGGGGAATGGTGGTGATAATGATGGTGATAGTGGTGGTGGTGGTGGTGGTGGTGGTGAAGGGGAGGGTGGGGAGGAGGGGGCTCAAAGGGACCATCAAAACCCCATCATCATCATCATCTCCTTCACCTGCCCTCCCTACCCCTCCTTCCCCCTCACCACCCAACCACTCCCCACCCTCATCTTCTTATTCGATGCTTGACAAGGAGGGGGACATTATCATAAGTTTGTTGATGCTCTTGTTGCTGATAATCTTGTTGTGTTGTTGCTGTTTTGTTATTTATGTTGTTGTTGCTCTTGTATATTAGTTGCTGTTGTTGTTGCGCTTGTTTATTGTGTTGTTGTTGTTGTTGTTGTTGATCTTGTTTATATTATTGTTGTTGTTGATGTGTTGCTTTTCTTTTTTCTGAGATAATTGTTGATATTGTTATTGTATTTGTTGTTGCTGCTATTCTTGGTGTTATTGTTATTGTTGTTTTTGTTATTGATTTTCTAGGTACTTTTGTTGTTGACTATTATGGATACTACTGATGATCGTAATTATTGATAATACTATTATTGTTGTGGCGATTGTTGTTAGTACTAATATTTGATCTTATTAATAATATTATGTTCTCACTGATGTTGTTATTGTATTGTTTATTAACGCTACAACTATTATTTTTGCTAATGATACTACTGTGGATTGAATATTTACTATTGTTTACTTGCTTCCTCCTGATTATTGTTGCTTACGATACTATTGCTTGTGCTTTTCTAATTGAAATGTTCTTCCTACTATTACATGTTGTTACTAATAATGTGTTCTATTGTTATATGGTGTTGTTCTCATTGTTCTAGTTACCCCTGCAAATTAGTATACATTATTGTCGCTGTTGTTGATGATGTACGAAATGCTGGTACCGTTGTTGTGGTTTCTCTGTCTTCTATTGTATTTTTTTCTGACTAAATCCAGTTCCATCATGACAGCTGTTTTTTCCCTAACTCCAATAACCCTTTCAGTTTATAAGGACTCTTTTCCTCATATTATTATTGGCTACCATAAGACGATTATATATTGGTAGGACTTGTGGGATTCAAAGGGTTAATTCAGATTACTTCTATTTATTTGATTCCAAGAGATCCATTAGAAATTCAACAAATTCGTCCAATTAAGGGGAGGTCTCCACTTGAGGGATTTTTTGCTTGACCCCTTTCTCCCTCATGTTTAGCCCCATTGCTTTTGATATTATAAAACGTTTGCCCCATTAGTTTAGCGATTTTAAGAACTTTCACCCCATATTAAGACCTTTCGTGCAATTCAGGTGTCGATTTTATCCTGGCGAGCGATAGCGAGCCTGTAATTTAAGAGGAACCGGCCTTTGGCCGGGACATTTTTCTACCGAAAAATGTACAAATTTATCTTGAAAGGGACTCAAGGGGGGGTAATTTTAAGCTTGATGGAGGTCTAGGGAACAAACTAAACACCTCCCCTTAAACCAGAATAAACAACATATATTAATGAAGGGTTGACTTATTTCGGCTACTGACTCACTAACTGATTGACGTACTAATTGACTGACTACATGACTGATTGACTGGCTTACTAAATAATCGATTGGCTGATTGACTGACTGATTGACGGACTGACTGGCTGATTGACGTACTAATTGACTGACTACATGACTGATTGACTGGCTTACTAAATAATCGATTGGCTGATTGACTGACTGATTGACGGACTGACTGGCTGATTGACGTACTAATTGACTGACTACATGACTGATTGACTGGCTTACTAAATAATCGATTGGCTGATTGATTGACTGACTGATTGACTCGCGAAGAACTAATACTAATAATTGAGTGGCTGTTTGACTGACTGATAGACTAACGAAACTGACTGGCTGACTGAATGAAATAACTAATGACTGAACAAATAAAAGACCCATTGGCTACCTGACTCATTGATTGATTGATTGACTGTCCTTTCATGACCAGTTACACATAGTTGAGGTCCAATATATCTGTCGTTCATCACCAATTGTTAATTCTCCAATGGCTTCCTCTCGCCACCGCTACGAGTGACATGATCCTTGCCTAGGAATGGATATAAAACGGCCCCGACCGATATATGATTTCTTGTTTTTAATTTCAACACGGTATTATGTCATTTAATTACAAAATATATCTTAAATTGTTTGAATCAATTGAAAATGGCCAGGTATGGTCGATTTTTCAGTCACATATTTTCTAGTTTGTTAAGGGGAGGTGTTTAGTGTGTTTCCTAGACTTCCATCAAGCTTGAAATTACACCCCCATGACCCCCTTTCAAGATAAATTTGTACATTTTTCGGTAGAAAAATGTCCCGGCCGAAGGCCGGTTCCTCTTAAATTACAGGCTCGCTATCGCTTCGCCAGGAAAAAATCTTCACCTAATTGGGACGAAAGGTCTTACAAGTGACATAAATGGGGTGAAAGTTCTTAAAATCGCCAAACTAATGGGGCGAACGTCTTAAAATCTCAAAAGCAATGGGGTTAAACATGAGGGAGAAAGGGGTAAAGAAAAAAATCCCTCAAGTGGAAATCTCCCCTCAATGATTCTCAAAGTCTGGTGTCTCATATGTTACTACTACTACCATTGTATGCAGTCATAGCCAATTCAGTTACACATATCTCTACCTAACCTTTTGTAAAGTATCAATTATACGTTTCCAACTGTCTTATAACTTCACAAATAAAAGAATACGTTTCCTTTGAAATACAATGAGGTCATAATATAAACGAGCGACGCATCTTTGAAAAAATTACCCTGTAATAATTGCACTGCCATGAGTATATCAACAACCTTATTTACCAAATAGGGCATTATTACTAACACATACATACATACATACACACACACACACACACACACACACACACACACATACATACATACATATACACACACACACATACATACACACACACACACACACACACACATACGACACCTCCCCTTGGCGTAACTGATAGCGCGTCTGGCTCACAACCAGAAGGTCCCGGGTTCGAGACCCGGGCGGGGAAGAGACATTTGGGCAAGTCTCCTAACGGTGTAGCCTCTGTTCACCTAGCAGTATAAATAGGAACCTGGTATAAGTGAACGAAGTTGTGACGTCCCATCTGGGGTTGGTGATCGGTTACAAGGTGAAATGGGTATCGTACTGGACAACCTAAGCTACTGGTCAACCTAAGCCTTCGGATGAGAATGGTACCTTACAGATGAACCCTAAGCCTTCGTTTTCAGATGTCGCCAATTGGCTAAAATACAGACCACACACACATCCACAGCCATTCCAACGATACATAAACACTTAACATGCATTTCACGCAATACATTCCCAGTTAAGGAGCCGCGATAATAATGAGCTTAGCTCGCATTGCGTGGATTCCCCTTGACGAACAAGCAAGTGAATAACACACACACACACACACACACACACACACACACACACACACACACACACACACACACACACACAGGAAATTAGTGTGGGAGTATTAGTATTAAGGGGAGGTTTTTAGTTGATTCCCTAGATTTCCATCAAGCTTAAAATTACTCCCCCTTGACCCCCTTTCAAGATAAATTTGTAAATTTTTCGGTAGAAAAATGTCCCAGCCGAAGGCCGGTGCCCCCTAAATTACAGGCTCGCTGTCGCTCGCCAGGAAAAAATCGACACCTAAATGGCACGAATGGTCTTAAAATTGACAGAAATGGGGCGAGGGTTCTTAAAATCGCCAAACTAATGGGGCAAGCGTCTTTAAATCTCACAAGCAATGGGGCTAAACATGAGGGAGAAAGAGGTTCAGAAAAAAATCCTCCCGGTGGAAATCTCCCCTTAAATTAAGAGGATTATTTGTTCCTAGTATATATTCTGGTTATATTATAATTATATTGAAATTAACAAACCATTAATTTACCACCGCTATATGGAATTATTACAACATAATTATTATATTAGGCCACCGGTAATATTATAACCTTATTGAAATTTAGAAACCACTAATTTACCTTATTGAAATTTAGAAACCACTAATTTACCTTATTGACATTTAGAAACCACTAATTTACCTTATTGAAATTTAGAAACCACTAATTTACCTTATTAAAATTTAGAAACCACTAATTTACCTTATTGAAATTTAGAAACCACTAATTTACCTTATTGAAATTTAGAAACCACTAATTTACCTTATTGACATTTAGAAACCACTAATTTACCTTATTGAAATTTAGAAACCACTAATTTGCCGACGTTGTATGGAATTATTGCAACATAATCTATATTACACTACTATAAAGAATTGTGTATATATATATTGTACTTCACTTCATTGTACTATATTAATTTAGCCTTTTCAGTTTATGATGACACGTTCTTCCGTTTATCCTCTTTAAAGTAGAAGACTATTATTAGTTTCGAAAACAGTTGGAAATAGAGTTTTCATTGACATGACTTTATCGCTTTGATATATTATGTAGGCCTTCCTAAAGCTCAATAATATTTCTTAACCCTACTGTAATGGCGAGGTATTGTTAATTATATGCTACCCGTATTTAAACGATTGTGTGCAACTTACCAAGGATCTGTGGTAGTAAAAGAGGCTAAGTGAGATAGTTCGAAGCCTGTTAATTGCTGGAGTCCTTTTTTAGATTGAATAAAATCGTCTAATAGTAGCCAGAATAAAGTTAAACTAAACTTACCAGTACTGAATGGGTTAATGAATTGCAACAAAGATAGTAATACATTGAATGGGTTAATGTACAGTCGTGGACATAATGCATTGGACATTGTTTTGGAGGAGTAATGATTAGGCACTGGTTAACTATTCTGTAAACTGTTGAGCCACACATAACATTACTGAAATATACTTGATAATGCTTTCCGTCTTGTAGGAGGTATTCCACGCTGTCAAAAACAACAGGTGTGAAAAATGTAACTTCAGTGTCAATAGGCATTTACCCATTGCAAGTTGTATTGGTAGTAATTAACCCATTTTATACAAGGATGACAAGGTAAATCACCACCATCTCCATTGTGTATTTATGAGTCAATGGCTTGATGAGTGCCCCACTGCGTTTAGGCCACTTTTTTATCGTAGGTATGTACTGTAGACGATTGTTCATTCTTGTTTAAAGAACAGGATCATATCAGTAAATTTATGGAATACGTGAATTCGACACATTCTAATATTAGATATACAGCCGAAACTGAGAACAACAAAACCATTTCCTTCTTAGATATTGCTATCACTAGAAATTACTTTCGTGTTGATACATATTTATACAGAAAGGATAACATTAACTGGATTAGGCCACAATTTCCTATCATTTGTTCCCATAAATACACAATTGTTTTGCTCTGAGACCCAATTGAAAAAAATGTTTCACGAGGAAGTTAGTCAGTTGTTCACTTTTGTCACTAGTAACAGTTATCCTTCAACCCTATTCCACAATATTGTAAAATATTAAAAAAAAAAAACATTTACTGTATCCCCTCAAAAGTTAACTGTTCCTAAAGATTTCAGATATGTTATTCTTCCGTGTTATGGTCATTTAAGCTACAGCATCATAAATCAACTCACAAAAATCCTAAATCAGGCTTACCCACAAATTTCGTTTAGATTGGTTTTCAACAGTTCATAGACTGTTGGTGTATTTTTGCGTTGAAAGGATAAGGTCCTCAAGCTTCTGCGTTCGAACATCGTTTATTTGTTTACATGTTCTAGCTGTAAAGCTGGATATATTGAGAGCTCCATAGGGAATCTCAAGATTCGCGTGTTCGAACATAGAGGCTTGTGTTATAGAACTTCTTTACCACTTTTAAAGCCATATATGTTCGAAATCAGAAATAACTGTAATGAGAAAAAACATGAATGTGGCTTGAATGACTTTAGTATTTTCGATATGTGTACTGATAGGAATAACCTACGTATATCATGTGGTGATGGGCTGGACTATCAGAGTGAGAACTGAGCGATCTCTGCCATACCCATAGCTTACTCTGACTGTTCCTTTAACTTATATATTTTGTAGATCTCAAGTGACGGCGTCTTTTCCGTGGATTGACCTCCCAATCTACCAAGATTGGAAGCCAAAGTGTCACATTTTTCCCTTGCCCCTCAACTTTCTCTTCATAATTGCTGGGGGCACAGGGCCCTGGGTGGGGCTTTGGTTTCCCGGGCGTTTCCGCACCCTCCTCAGCTCCCCGCCATGGAGTGGCTTCGGTCACCCAGGCTTTATTGTGGTCGGCAGGGGGGGTTCTGTGGGGGCACTCGGTTATGGCCTTGGAATTGCTCGGGGCCTTGGGGCTGTTCGGCCAGGCAGCTTGGGGAACAACAACAACAACCTACGTATTTTAGAATCTATTTACATTTATACTCAAAAGTCACAATTAAATAACTATGAAGCTTCAACTAAATTATGTACGTTAAAGAAGTAATTCTTGGGTTTCACTTTTCGATAGTTTCAAACGATCAGTGATTAATTATCTTCTTGTAGTTATTAGTTGTTTTCGTGTATTTTCTAAATAGGTTAGTTCATTTAAGGGGAGATGTCCACTGGAGATATGTTTTGTTTTGACTCCTTTCTCCCTCATGTTTAGCCCCATTGCTTTTCTAATTTTAAGACGTTCGCCCCATTATTTTGACGATTTTAAGAAGTTTCGACCCATTTCTGTCAATTTTAAGACCTTTCGTGCCATGTAGGTGTCGATTTTATCCTGGCGAGCGATAGTGAGCCTGTAATATAAGAGGAACCGGCTTTCAGCCGGGACATTTTTCTACCGAAAAATGTACAAATTTATCTTGAAAGGGGGTCTAGGGGGAGTAATTTTAAGCTTGATGGAAGTCTAGGGAATCAACTAAAAACCTCCCCTTAATAGAAAGACAGTTCTAAAAATTCACCTAAATATTTTGATTGACGATCTAGGCCTACTGTAGATAGGTTGTTTATAATTACTTTTGATTTCAACGTGTTAGTATTCGCTCAAATATTATGTGTACATTGTGGTTTATTTTTCAAATCACTAAGTAATTTTATTTTTAATATTTCATCTATAGGTCTGATGATGGGATAGGATTCCCGAAAATAGTTACTAAATAACATGAAATGGAATATATTTATATATATATATATTTATATATATATATATATATATTATGGTAAAATAGAGAGAGAGAGAGAGAGAGAGAGAGAGAGAGAGAGAGAGAGAGAGAGAGAGAGAGAGAGAGAGAGAGAGAGAGAGAGAGAGTGTGTGTGTGTGTGTGGGGTGAATTTCCACTGTCATAATACATATAATATACGGTGCATTCCTACGAACGGAACAATATTCATATCTAACAATTGTGTGTGTGTGTGTGTGTGTGTGTGTGTGTGTGTGTGTGTGTGTGTGTGTGTGTGTGTGTGTGATTTATTATACTTTATTTTATATGCGCGCGTGTTTTAGAACACTTCAAGACCATACAGGTATGTGCATAGCACGCTCATCGATTACAATCACCATTATAGGTCACATTCATACACACGCACACACACCTAGACTGGAACGAGACCCCACGGGCTTCACCGTTCAATGATTAGCGGTTGAATGTACAGGCTCTCATGCCTATGCCCGAGAGGGAGTAGTTGGAATACAGAAGACAAAAAAAAAAAAAAAAAACACACACACACACACACATGTACACACAATAGATCAGTAATCACATACACATTATAATAAGGTGGTATATAATTCAGTATATAATCCCACAGGCTTACCTAGTGAATTATATATCATTAACGTAACACACACACACACACACACACACACACACACACACACACATAGTGAGAATGGTACCATACAGATCCACCCTAAGCCTTCGTTTCCGATGTCGCCAATTGGCTAAATACAGACTACACACACATCCACAGCCATTCCAACAGTACATAAAACACTTAACATGCATTTCACGCAATACATTCCCAGTTAAGGAGGCGCGATAATAATGAGCTTAGCTCGCATTGCGTGGATTCCCCTTGACGAACAAGTAACTGAGTAACTGAGTAACACACACACACACACAGTAGATTAATACTCGCTTCCTGATATAACAGCTGGTACATTATTCAGTATATACTCACAGAAGATTACTTAGTGAATTATATATCATCATTAACACACCATACACACCCAAACAAACACACATACACTCACACTCGCACACATGTATACACACGCACAGTTGCACACAATTATACACACAGCATTAAACACACAGTTAAGTTATACATACAAGAACACACATGCTTACATAAATACATACACACAGGTTTAACGTAAATATTAATGAATACACACTGAACATTTTTGAATACACACTATCACGCACACACATGCAAAACACTTAAGGGGAGGTTTCTAGTTTGTTTCCTACTCCTCCAGCAATCTTAAAATTTCACCCCCTTGACCCCCTTTCAAGATAAATTTGTACATTTTTCGGTAGAAAAATTTCCCGGCCGAAGGCCGATTACTCTTAAATTACAGGCTCGTTATCGCTCGCCAGGATACAATCGACACCTAAATGGCACGAAAGGTCTTAAAATTGACAGAAATGGGTTGAAAGTTCTTAAAATCGTCAAAATAATGGGGCGAACGTCTAAACATTAGGAATACAATGGGGCTAAACATGAGGGAGAAAGGAGTCAAGAAAACAATCCCTCAAGTGGACATCTCCCCTTAACAGCCTATATACAATATACGGTCAAGATAACACACGCCAACACTGTGCCCATAGACAGACATAAGTAAGGTAATTAAGGGGAGATGTCCACTGGAGATGTGTTTTGTCTTGACTCCTTTCTCCCTCATGTTTAGCCCCATTGCTTTTCTAATTTTAAGACGTTCGCCCCATTATTTTGACGATTTTAAGAACTTTCGACCCATTTCTGGCAATTTTAAGACCTTTCGTGCCATGTAGGTGTCGATTTTATCCTGGCGAGCGATAGTGAGCCTGTAATATAAGAGGAACCGGCTTTCAGCCGGGACATTTTTCTACCGAAAAATGTACAGGTGTACAAAAGGGGGTCTAGGGGGAGTAATTTTAAGCTTGATGGAAGTCTAGGGAATCAACTAAAAACCTCCCCTTAAGACAAAGCAAAATCGCACACACAGAGACAAGCACACACACACACACACCTCCCCGTGGCGTAACGGATAGCGCGTCTGGCTCAGACTACACACACATCCACAACCATTCCAACGATACATAAGCACTTAACATGCATTTCACGCAATACAGTACACACACACACACACACACACACACACACACACACACACACACACACACACACACACACACACACACACACACACACACACACACACGCACACACACACACACACACACACACACGCGTACCTGTCAGACACACATATATACATTTAATTATCCCAAGCTGAATAATTGAACACGCGCTCTGGCTTTGGTGGCCGAGAACTAGTACGCATATGGAATTGTAATTTCATCGACTGTAGCAGTATTATTGAGGACGAGGTTACCCTTTAGTATGTTGTAGCAGTGATTGCAGTAGGAGTGGTATTAAGGGGAGGGTTGTAGTATGTTCCCTAGACCTCAATCAAGCTTAAAATTACACCCCCTAGACCCCCTTTCAAGATAAATTTGTAATTTTTCGGTAGACAAATTTGCCGGCCGAAGACCGGTTCCTCTTAAATTACAGTCGCGCTATCGCTCGCCAGGGTAAAATCGACACCTGAATGGCACGAAAGGTCTTAATATGGGGTGAAAGTTCTTAAAATCGCTAAACTAATGGGGCGAACGTTTTATAATATCAAAAGTAATGGGGCTAAACATGAGGGTGAAAGGGGTCAAGAAAAAAATCCCTCAAGTGGAGATCTCCCCTTAATGATAGTAGTAGTAGTACACGTAGATAGTAAATAAGTGGTAAAAAGTAAATGCCAGTAACAAGACAAAGATATAATACCGGTACGCTATGAATATAATTAAATATCTAATTATAGCAATCATAATAATGGAATAATGAACTTCAGATATAAATTTAAGTAAAGTTAAATAAAGATATACAAAAATATATATATGAACTGTTTATTTATATATTAATGTATATACAGTATTGTGTAATACAGTATCATAGACTACAGTAGATCTGGACTGGACACGAAAATGGAACTTTGCAGTAAGGGACCCAGAATCGGAGAACGAACCCCCCAAGTTCGAACCTTGAAACCGC
This sequence comes from Paralithodes platypus, assembly GCA_032716605.1. Lineage (NCBI taxonomy): Eukaryota > Metazoa > Arthropoda > Malacostraca > Decapoda > Lithodidae > Paralithodes > Paralithodes platypus. The sequence goes on along the minus strand of CM064552.1, from coordinate 36,889,923 downwards.
GAAAATGTGATATGTTCGCGGTTTCGAGGTTCGAACTTGGGGGTTCATTCTCCGATTTTGGGTCCCTTACTGCAAAGTTCCATTTTCGTGTCCAGTCCAGATCTACTGTAGTCTATGACAGTATATATATATATATATATATATATATATATATATATATATATATATATATATATATATATATATATATATATATATACACAGTATATAGTGTGTGGTGGGATAGTGATGTGGTAGTTACAACAACTGGACAGCATCACCTTAGGATGGTGATCGGCACAGAATATTTCAAGAAGTGAAAAAGGTCAGGCAGTGGGTAATAGACTGAACAACTGGCCAACATCACAACCATGGAACCGCAGGTGGCTAACTGTACTTGACTTTCACACATGGGTTCACACATCGCTGGACCTTCTTAAGGGGGGATGGGCCGGTTTTCTGGACCCCTTTCCCCCTCATGTTTAGCCCCACTAGTTTTTAGATTATAAGACGTTTGGCGATTTTAACACCTTTCGCCCCATTTCGTTGTCAATTTTAAGACCTTTCGTGCCATTTAGGTGTCGATTATTTCCTGGGGAGCGATAGCGAGCCTGCAATTTTAAGAGGAACCGGCCTTTGGCCGGGACATTTCCCTACTGAAAAATGTACAAATTTATCTTGAAGGGGGGTCTAGGGGGTGTTTTTCTATGCTTGATGGAGGTCTTGGGAGAAAACTAAAAAAATATATGATGAAATGAATTAATAGACCAAACAAACGGTCAGCCTCCCCTTAATAAATATATACTGATCCAAATGTGAGTCCACTACTTTAACCGCTAGAAGATTCCTTCAGTGACAATCTCATCCCAGCATGGGTAAAATCCCACACTCCAAGTGCAGCAGAAAGGGAGTTGCTCGCACCTTCTTCAAAGTTAGAAAGGCTTAAAATTATCAATTCTGTGAAGAGGGCAACACCTGAAAACCACAACTCAGTCAAGGTAACAACATTTCTCTCTGATTTCATTACAGGACAGGATTCTGAATGTGAGTTAGAACAGGCAGAGATCTCATTACAGCACAGGATTCTGAATGTGAGCTAGACCAGGCAGAGATCTCATTACAGCACAGGATTCTGAATGTGAGCTAGACCAGGCAGAGATCTCATTACAGCACAGGACTCTAAAAGTGAACTAGACCAGGCAGATATCTCATTACAACACAGGATTCTGAATGTGAGCTAGACCAGGCAGAGATCTCATTACAGCACAGGATTCTGAATGTGAGCTAGACCAGGCAGAGATCTCATTACAGCACAGGATTCTGAATGTGAGCTAGACCAGGCAGAGATCTCATTACAACACAGGATTCTGAATGTGAGCTAGACCCGGCAGAGATCTCATTACAGCACAGGATTCTGAATGTGAGCTAGACCAGGCAGAGATCTCATTATAGCACAGGATTCTGAATGTGAGCTAGACCCGGCAGAGATCTCATTACAGCACAGGATTCTGAATGTGAGCTAGACCAGGAAGAGATCTCATTACAGCACAGAATTCTGAATGTGAGCTAGACCAGGCAGAGATCTGCAATATCAGAAAGAGCATCACATCAGAGTTATAATTCACAGAAAAACGACTTTATACAACTGATGCACTATTTTCACCGAGTCTACCAAGACAAATCCAGATAGCACAAATTGGGTGACAACACTACCAATCAAGGTATAAGGCTTCAACCTCAAAACAAAACAAATATTGATGCCGTTGCACCGAGGAATGGTTGGCCAATTGTAGGACTGCCCAATTGATGCATATGTGGAGTCAATTTCGATGAAGACCACTCCATGGCATGTAAGAAGGGAGCGAAACAAAAATTAAATCAAATCTTAACCCCTTAAGGTAACGACAAACAAAACGTGTCCTTACAGTAATAGTAGTAAGTAGTAGTAGTTGTAGTAGTAGTAGTAGTAATGATATTAGCAGTAGTAATACTAATATTCATATATACTCTATATAACAATAATAATACAAATAATAATAATAATAATAATAATAATACTAATAATAAGTAATAATACAAATTAAATATTAATAAAACAAATAAGGATATTATAATAATTATTAATATTATTAATATTAATTATTATTATTATTACAATGTAATACTATTATCAAGAGTCATTAGCGTGTTAGAATAATACAACTTGTATTTTGAAAAGCGTAAAATCCTAATATTAATTATATACCAGGAAAATATTAATCTTTCCAGAGGATATCAGGTTTTTCATAATACGATGATGGCACATCATACAGTGATGTATATTAATACATCAAGAATTGTAGTGACAGTAATAATAATAGGAGTTGTAGTACTAGTAGTAGTAGTAGTGGTTCCGTTGTATTATTATGTTTAGCAGTATTAGTAATGCAAATTAATTCACTCTATCACAAATATCTTTAAGTGGCATAAATTTACACGTCAAAGGTGTGAGGATTAATTATTGTGGACATGTTTTTCTTACAATAATATTAACAACAATAATTGTCTGGTTTATTATATAGCGTTCATATCTCCTTCTTGGAGGATTCACAAGTGCTGGACTACATTAATCAACCAGAGACCATTACCCGTCTCTCTTGCTCAGTGGGAGACGGTAACCGCCGGCTATATCTCAGAAAACTATTAAACCTGGGCGGGGATTGAATCTGAGTCTGCTGGGTTGGTAGGTAGAAACGTTATCAACTGAGGTAGACGGTCGGCTGTAATACAATAAATGCTAAATATGGAAGGTGTGGTGGAGTGGTTTTGTTGCTGAGCTTGTGATCCCTAAATGTAAATCCCAATGAGTCTAAACAAAATAATATTGGGATTGAATTTGTGCAGTATTTACTACAATGTTTAAAATTATGTCCTATAAAGGCTCTAATCATTTTCAATACATTAGCATTATATGAACATTCACGTATTCAAAATATACATTGGGACAATAGTACTTAGTAAGGTCAATAGGTGGAGTGAGCGTGAATGCAGTATGAGATAACAAAATAGTAGACGATGCAAGTTGGGAAAGTCAAACCAGCACCAGGCTAAACAGGCAAACAACCAAGGCTTTCAGAACTCAGACTTGCGTTGAACCGATGCAAAAACCCATCATTTGAAAAATGGTCTTCATAATTCGTCGTGTCCATCGGTCTAATATACAGGATATAGACAGCTTACGTCTGGAGGATAAACTGTAGCAAAAATAATAGAGAAACTGTTTTAAGCAGTTTGCATTATGACCAAATATTTTACTAGCTTTGTTTCATGTTTTTCATGATACATTATAATTACCATTATGAAGGTCTATGTTACAGATGATTAAGTAATTTTCATATTTGTCTGTCCCTATATATATATATATATATATATATATATATATATATATATATATATATATATATATATATATATATATATATATAGTGTATACTATTGAACCTGATTGCGAGATTACGTGCATGCACGCATATTCATTATCCATTTTCACATTATATTTTCCCCAACTTTCAACTGACTCATGGCGCGCGCGCGCTCTCCCTCTCTCTCTCTCTCTCTCTCTCTCTCTCTCTCTCTCTCTCTCTCTCTCTCTCTCTCTCTCTCTCTCTCTCTCATTCTCTCTCTCTCTCTCTCTCTCTCTCTCTCTCTCTCTCTCTCTCTCTCTCTCTCTCTCTCTCTCTCTCTCTCTCTCTCTCTCTCTCTCTCTCTCTCTCGCTCTCTCTCTCATATGTAGGGCCCTTAGGGACGAATATGAAATAGAATAGAGAATGGAATATTTGAAGTTGGGTTTGGAGAGGGGTGTTGCAAAAACGTATATTTGCCCAAATGTTAAACCAGCGTGCCATTTCCTTCCAAGGACTGCGATGTTACTCTCGGAATGTTTTACTGGGCGAATGCAATGTTCCCTCTTAAGAGATGACATAAAAAAAAAAAAAAAAAAACGCCCCAGTGCCGGTGAAATGGAAGCAATATGTAATTAGGTGGCATGTCTCCTTACCCCCACCACTTCTCTTCCTGTTACATGTTACATAAGAGAAATAGAACAAGCTGGGGTAATAAGGAATATTGCTTTAGTTGTGTATGCAGAGAGAGAGAGAGAGAGAGAGAGAGAGAGAGAGAGAGAGAGAGAGACAGAGACAGAGACAGAGACAGAGACAGAGAGAGAGAGAGAGAGAGAGAGAGAGAGATTACCTACAAGAACAATACATACGTCTTATGCTTCTCTCCCTCCCTCCCTCCCCATGGGTTCTCTCTCTTCTTCCTCCTCATACACGAATATTCTCCAGTTTATCTTCGTCTCTCTCTCTCTCTCTCTCTCTCTCTCACGCACGCACGCACGCACGCACGCACACACACAACACGGCCAGATACTATTGCATATTCGCTGTAGGTAGGCGAAATATCATGACCTCTAACCTCTGTAACTAAAACATGACTTGAGTAATCGAGTTAATATTTCTACCATTTGGGAAAAGTCAGTCACGAAATACATGTGGAAATTTACAGCTAATTTGCTCTTGCCATTTTTGAGTGACAGAGGATAGAGGTCATGATTTCTCGCCTACTTACAGCGAATAGACTATAGGATTCTGTCATAAACACGCAGGTACAATCGGGGGTAGTAAGTGTTGTCATGGATTCCAGTGGTTTTCGCTCAACAAGTGTTATTGGTATATTTATAGTTACTGGGAAAAGTGCTTATCCCTCAGAGTATTAGTCAGTGTCCGAAACTTTGTGAAATATCTGACAACACTTATTAACCTCGACCACAGACACAGACTATGAAAACATCGATTGCATACATAATCTAGTAATGAGGGATACAGCCAAGATCAATAATATCTACATAACAAATTTATATGTATGGAATATAAGAACATAAGAACATAAGAAAATGGGAGTCTGCAGAAAGCCGATTGGCCTAAGCAAGGCAGATCCCTGTCCCACACAACCCCAATTCATTACAAAGCCCAATTATAGGCTTCACACTCTAATACCCTGAGGATCATCTTACCAAAACGGTTAGAGATTAACGCAGGATTATGGAGGTCTGCAGTGCGCTGATTGGCCCAACCCGGCTGATCCCCCTTCACACCCAACCCTTCTCGTCCATATGCTTATCCAATTTTATCTTAAAGCTCCCTACAGTTTTAGATCCCACTATAGCACTTGGTAGTCCATTCCACCTGTCTACAACTCTGTTACCAAACCAATACTTGCCTATATCTTTTCTGAAACGAAATTTATCTAATTTGAAACCATTGGTACGAGTTCTTTCGCTATCACTGAGCTTTAGTACATTTGCCATGTCCCCTTTGTTAATCCCACTAACCCACTTGAACACCTCTATCATATCCCCTCTAACTCTGCGTCTCTCTAACGAATGTAAACCTAATTTCTTCAACCTTTCTTCATACGAAAGATTTCTAATATTATGGATCATTTTTGTCATTCTACGCTGTACTCTCTCCAATGAATCTATGTCCATTCTGTAATAAGGACACCAAAATTGGACAGCATAATCCATATGGGGTCTCACTAAGGACAAGTAAAGTTTTAAGATAACATCAGCAGTTCTGTTACTCACACTCCTAGAGATGAACCCGAGAATCCTGTTTGCCTTATTACGAACGCTTATACACTGTTTTCTAGGCTTCAAATCATTGCTAACAAACACACCTAGATCTTTCTCGCAGTCTGAATTTTCTAATTCTAAATTAGCTAGTTTATATTTAACATTTGTTTGCATCTTCCCTATCTTTAATACCTTGCATTTGTCAATGTTAAACTTCATCTGCCAATTTACTGACCATTCATGTAAGGTATCTAGATCCCTTTGGAGGCACTCTATATCGCTATCTGAATCAATTGATCTCCCTATTTTAGTATCGTCTGCGAATTTACTTATCCTACTAGTTATACCTAAATCTAGGTCATTTATGTATATAAGAAACAACAGGGGACCTAATACCGATCCCTGGGGGACACCACTTTTGACTGCTCCCCATTCTGACTTGGTACCATTTATGCTGACTCTCTGCTTCCTACCAATTAGCCATGACCTAATCCATCCTAACAACGCCCCACCTATTCCATGTGCCTCAACCTTTCTCATCAATCTCTCATGAGGGACTCTGTCGAAAGCTTTACTGAAATCTAAATATATAATATCATATGACTTGTCATTATCTACTGCTTCATATACCTCTGAGAAAAAACTAAGCAAATTAGTAAGGCAAGACCGTCCCTGAGTGAATCCATGCTGAGAAGAATTGATTAAGTTAAATGTTTCTAAGTGGTTTCTCATTTTCCTAGCAATAATTGACTCTAGTAGTTTTCCTATGATTGAAGTGAGACTAATGGGACGGTAATTGGATGCTATTGATTTATCACCTTTTTTGAAGATCGGAACTACATTTGCAAGCTTCCAAGCTTCTGGAACTATACCTGTTTCTAATGACTTGTTAAATAGAAATGTTAATGGATAACTTAACTCATCTCTGCATTCTTTTAATACTCTAGCATATACCTCATCAGGACCAGGCGATTTATGAAGTTTCAGTCTGTCAATTTCCTTAACCACATCATTTCTACTTATAGTAACCGTACTTAACCTATTTTCTATACTATCGCTGTATACCTTACGGACTTCTGGAAACTGTGCCAAATTTTCATTAGTGAAAACGGAAAGAAATTGACTATTTAATGTACTGCACATTTCTAAATCACTTTCTGTCAATTTTCCTATCGAAGTTTTAAGGGGACCAATTACATCTCTAACCTTGGATTTATATAGTTGGTAAAAAGCTTTAGGATTATTTTTTGAATCATTGGCAACCTTAATTTCATAATTTCTTTTTTCTTTGCTAATATCCTTTTTTACCTGTCGTGATAGATTCTGATAGTAAGCAAGTAGGTGAATTTCGCCTTTTTTAATTTTTCTATATATTCCTCTCTTTTTTCCTAGAAGATCTAATAGTCTATTATTCATCCATTTGGGTTGGTTCTGTGTTGATCTAAATTTTCTTTTGGGGATATATTTATTTTGCGCATTGAATACTGACTTGATAAAATTATCGTATGTATCTACCAAGTTTGACGTCTCCTCCTGACTTAAGATGACAGGTGCCTGAGAAAGGATACACTCATTTGGACACCTGGATCGACTTAATTTTTTGACCATAGGGTCCGCTAACAGGGCTTCTCTTAACCCACCATAATTGGCTTTTCTGAAGTCAGGTATTAATGTTGTATTCTCTCTGATATTACCTTTCCATAATGCAAAGAGGTCCACCATCGAAGGGGTACGAAAAAGTCTTGCCTGTCAAAATAGCTATCGGGAAGTTTTATACAATCACTAATGCAATATATGGACCTTGATGGGATAATCAAAATTGTTGTGTTCCTTGCAGAGATTAAGGGGAGGTTTTTAGTTTTTTTTCCTACTCCTCCAGCAATCTTAAAATTTCACCCCCTTGAACCCTTTTCAAGATAAATTTGTACATTTTTCGGTAGAAAAATGTCCCGGCCGAAGGCCGACTACTCTTAAATTACGGGCTCGCTTTCGCTCGCCAGGATAAAATCGACACCTATATGGCACGAAAGGTCTTAAAATTGACAGAATGGGGCGGAAATTCCTAAAAATCACCAAACTAATGGGGTAAACATCTTAAAATCTCAAAAGCAATGGGGCTAGACATGAGGGAGAAAGGGGTCAAGAAAAAAGTCCCTCAAGTGGAAATCTCCCCTTAACAGGACATTTTTACACTGTTTTCGTTTTATATTCGTTTTATACACTACATTAATGACCTAAGTCGGACAACACGTAAATATACCTTGTCACACCAACATGAAGCTAAAATACAAATATTATAAACTTCGTCGTAGACATAATTATACTGTACAAGACAAATTTACCCAAACTATTCCACACCATCCACACAAGCAGTATTTCTAATATAATTTTGATTTCGCTTCATTTATATGCTAGCTATACACATCTAAATAATATTTATATCGTATATGTTAACATTTGTATTTAGGCGTTAAATATAATAGACCAAAGAAATGTCAATGGTTTTCTTACCAATGCATGCATGTACTTGCTTCCCATGTAAAAACAATCATTATTATTTAAATTCATCGAGAACTGTATTTTCACTCTTGAAGCGAGTACATCTGTCCGTATTTAGGTCCTTCTTGAACCCTAATAAAAGTCTATTTTAATTCCTCATACAACCACCACCTCATCCCTCATACAACCACCACCTCATCCCTTGTACAACCACCACCTCATCCCTCATACAACCACCACCTCATCCCTCATACAACCACCACCTCATCCCTCATACCACCACCACCTCATCCCTCATACAACCACCACCTCATCCCTTGTACAACCACCACCTCATCCCTCATACCACCACCACCTCATCCCTCATACAACCACCACCTCATCCCTTGTACAACCACCATCTCATCCCTCATACCACCACCACCTCATCCCTCATACCACCACCACCTCATCCCTCATACAACCACCACCTCATCCCTCATACAACCACCACCTCATCCCTCATACAACCACCACCTCATCCCCTCATACAACCACCACCTCATCCCTCATACAACCACCACCTCATCCCTCATACAACCACCACCCCATCCCTCATACAACCACCACCTCATCCCTCATACAACCACCCCCTCATCCCTTATACAACCACCACCTCATCCCTCATACAACCACCACCCCATCCCTCATACAACCACCACCTTATCCAACCACCACCTTATCCCTTATACAACCACCACCTCATCCCTCATACAACCACCACCTCATCCCTCATACAACCACCACCTCATCCCTCATACAACCACCACCTCATCGCTCATACAACCACCACCTCATCCCTTATACAACCACCACCCCATCCCTCATACAACCACCTCATCCCTCATACAACCACCCCCTCATCCCTTATACAACCACCACCTCATCCCTCATACAACCACCACCCCATCCCTCATACAACCACCACCTCATCCAACCACCACCTTATCCCTTATACAACCACCACCTCATCCCTCATACAACCACCACCTCATCCCTCATACAACCACCACCTCATCCCTCATACAACCACCACCTCATCCCTCATACAACCACCACCTCATCCCTTATACAACCACCACCCCATCTCTCATACAACCACCACCTCATCCCTCATACCACCACCACCTCATCCCTCATACAACCACCATCCCATCCCTCATACAACCACCACCTCATCCCTTATACAACCACCACCCCATCCCTCATACAACCACCACCTCATCCCTTGTACAACCACCCCCTCATCCCTCATACAACCACCACCTCATCCCTTATACAACCACCACCTCATCCCTCATACAACCACCACCCCATCCCTCATACAACCACCACCTCATCCAACCACCACCTTATCCCTTATACAACCACCACCTCATCCCTCATACAACCACCACCTCATCCCTCATACAACCACCACCTCATCCCTCATCCCTCATATAACCACCACCTCATCCCTTATACAACCACCACCCCATCCCTCATACAACCACCACCTCATCCCTCATACAACCACCACCTCATCCTTCATACAACCACCACCTCATCCCTCATACAACCACCACCTCATCCCACATACGGATGCTAGACATCTCAACACTATGCCATCTCACCACACAAACAAGACGAGTCACCTCAACACCATGCCATCTCATGACCAGACCTTTTCTTCACCAGTCGGTTTCATCACCATACCAGCTCGATACCAAGCCAATTCAATACCAAGGCATCTCAATACCACACGTTGCCACATCTACTGTCCTGTACAGCGATCACGGGTACCCTCCCCCCCCCCCCCCTCTCTCTCTCTCTCTCTCTCTCATCTACAGTATGCAGTAAAGATAGGGATACAAATTGCTTTCTACCCACTACAGGTAAAAAAAATCGTTTATTTTGACACACACGTATTATATATAATTATACACTATGAATTATATACCGTATATATATATATATATATATATATATATATATATATATATATATATATTGCAGTACCGGTACTGTGTGTTTTATATCTTAATAAATAAAGGTCAATGTTTGTCTGTTTGTCAGTTACCCGACTACCCGACCTTTGTTACTAAACTCCTCCCACAGTTTTGGTGCCAGGTGGGAGTGTGGGGTACCGTTGGAAAGCCCAGGCTTTGGAGATAGTTTTAGGCGAGTTTAGTGGAAATCAGAGACACTTTTGTTTAATAAAATTTTCGGCAGAACTTATGTAGTATACGGGAACGAAAAAATGCGAAAAAATTGCCGTTTGGGGCAGAAGGAGGCCTCCAATCGAAAAGGTGTATGGAACGAAAGCTGTTCGCAGCCCCCCAAATGGGGGCACGGATGAGGTCAGATCCAAAATAGGAGGTCATTTAGCGGCTGAAACGAGGTCACCGTTTAATGAGGCACAGGGAGGTCGAGGCCGGTGATTATGGTAGTAGTAGTATTGTGATGATTGTGGTAGTAGTGATTGATGATGGTGATTATGATAGTAGTAGTGGTGGTAGTAGTGATGGTGATTATGGTGATTACCCGGGCAACGCCGGGTACCCCTGCTAGTTTCAAATATATTTAGACGGCTTTGTACTGCTTAGGAAGGGTCATGTTAGCTAAGGGTCATTGAGATGGTTTGAAGCACTATAACTGATAGACGTCCTCCCTAATTTGAATAAGATCGCATAATAGTTAGCAAAATATAATAATGCGACCCAACTATTTCATTAGGTGCCGTATATTAAATAATTTAAGATATGATAGGGGTTTACGGTCTATTCGCCCACATTAGGAATTTGTTCGCCCAAACAATGAAGTTCGTTAGCCCACACCTTGAAGTATTTTTGCCCACACTTTGAAGTTTGTTAGCCTCCCACACTCTAAAATGGCTTCTAAAGGATGCAAATTGTGTGTATTATGTTGACGCCAAAATGTTGTCCATTCATAATATTATAATGCTATGAATAATTTTTGTTATCTCATTTCCGGACTTAACTTTTCATCGTATTCATATTACTAACTCTGTGTAATGTTGAGGATCAGCATGTTGTTTTAATCCACATTGTCTGACCCATTCAGTACATATAAGACTTCCATTATGTGAGAGAGAGAGAGAGAGAGAGAGAGAGAGAGAGAGAGAGAGAGAGAGAGAGAGAGAGAGAGAGAGAGAGAGAGAGAGAGAGAGAGAGAGAGAGAGAGAGAGAGAGAGAGAGTATATATAGCTCATATTCAAGGCGCAAATTATAAACAATATATAACAATGCTATAGTCTATTTTTTTCCAGCTGAGGTTAAGTTGCCATGTTTCTATCTTTGTTACTCAGCTATAAGGTTGATTTTGTAGCGAAATATGATGTTAATAATGAAAACTTGGCATTAATACGACACAGCCATTGTATAGTCCAGCAGATCTTAACAGGCAGTATTTTACCCGCGGTTAATAACTTTACATTGGTGCCACATGTATAATTCCTAACAACGAAAATATTTTATTTTCGGTATTAAGTACCTTAAGTCAGTTTGAAATGCTCAGGCTATTTCTACATGTACATAAAAGCTTAATTGTTTTATAATTAATTCGCTTGTTATTAGTAAATACAATGAACATTGTATACAACTTGGCACCGTAGCTACTGCGACGGTGTCAGATTGGGTCGGGCAAAAAACTCCCCCACAGATTGACTTGCTAAACTATAAACAAATACCACGTGATGGCGCGCTGCCAGGCGCACGAAATTGATACTGTCACTTGTAAAGTAAACCCATTCGTCACTTCATTTCATTCCTGACTTTGCCACCATCCACAATGGAATATAAAATGGTAATATATTACCAGTACATATATATATATATATATATATATATATATATATATATATATATATATATATGAGAGAGAGAGAGAGCGAGAGAGAGCTACGGTATATAAATAGTAATATAATTTATTATCTATCTATCTATCTATCTATATGCTCAGGCCCAATCCCCATTTTGGGGGTAGCCGACTCAAGACAGAGCAAGAACAGGGAAAACACAAACACAAAACAAAAAATAAACAGATAAAAAACACAAACTCTCACACAACCAGGTCACCCAGGAGAAGACCCAGAGACCAGGGTTACCAAGGTCGCTCCAGCACTCCCCCGGCCCCTGACCACCCGGAGAGGTTCCGATCTCGGCAGGCAGACATGCAGCGGAGCCAAAGCCACAAGCCCTCCCACCACACTTCCAGGCACACCCTTCATATTAATCGTCTCCCCGGGCCAGGCGCCTGATGGACTATTATCTAGTCCAACTTGCGCCCGACCCCTTACTCCAAATGACCACGTGTTCACTCAACTATTCACAAGCATTCTCCATTCACTCCTGTCCACTATAAATTATAACTTATAAATTTAATTTATTATAACAATAATAATTATCTATGCATTCATGTGGGCTACACATAGTAGTACAGTGATAAGCGCGTTCCCATTCTCACTCATACACAGGGCAAGGTCAATGTACCTTGGACCGGGGGAGGTAGAGGGAAGGACAAAGATAGCGAGAGTAATTTGGAAAGGTTGTCGTACGGAAAGGGTCAAATGGACAGCCGGCACCAGTGTAGGCAGAGCTGACCCCGCCCAAAACTGCCTGTTAAGATCTGCTGGCCTATAGTTTCATATATTTCCGTTAAATATCGAGAAATCAGCTACTAAGAGATTCAATTTACCATCAGCTGGGAAAAAAATAGAGTATAGTGAAGCATTGTACAACTAGGAATGTCCTGTGTTTTAGTGTGTGAGGAGACTAATGACGTGACCGATTAGAAGGATTAGAGTAGGAGGAGAAGGTATAATAATGATATAGGATTAACTAGGTCACCTTTCCCCAGCCACTTTTCTGGGCAACTATATTTTGGAATATCTAATGTTAATTCTGGAAGCTTCTATATATATGTTATTATTAGAATGTAGATCATGGTCATTATATCATTCAAACTCAGTATAGTTGTCAATTATATACATAATAGCGCCTCATAGTGCTGCCACAAACATAACTGTCGATCGAAAATTTCCGGAAATAGCCTGTACCTGTGCACTGATTCCTGTTTACATTTTATGTCAAATACTTTAACCTCAAAAGTCCTACATAATTATTAGCAATCGTAATTTATTGAAATACCAACAAGAACATTGCTTATTCTCTTTTTTGGATTTGAATGCTCAGTAATTTTTCAATTTATGCATTTTAGTTATCACGGTCATTTTCGTTATGTGTTGACCAGTTGACAAGCAAAGTTTGTGAAATGTTTCACTCTTCTATCAGTATTACAACAATCGGTGTTCTTCAGAGCACTCTCAGTACATACCCCCTCTCCTGCGGCGAGTGTGAGGCACCCGCCGTTCAACACAGTCCCACTCCTATTCTGCCCAGTTCTCCAATTCATGAAATAGCAAATGTTCTCGGTATTTCTTCTACTCAACAAACTCTCTCCCTTAATTAATATTTCCTTCATACTATGACGTAAACGGTTCTATGAAAGTTCGGCACCAGAAACTTTGGCACTGGAAACTTGGGCACCGAATTTTCGGCACCTTGATATTTGGGCACCTATAATTTTGGGCACCTAGAAATTTGGGCACCTAGAAATTTGGGCACCGTGATATATGGGCACCTAGAATTTTGGGCACCTAGAATTTTGGGCACCTAGAATTTTGGGCACCATGACATTTGGGCACCTAAAATTTTGGGCACCGTGATATTTGGGCACCTGGAATTTTGGGCACCATGATATTTGGGCACCTAGAAATTTGGGCACCTAGAAATTTGGGCACCTAGAAATTTGGGCACCTAGAAATTTGGGCACCTAGAATTTTGGGCACCGTGATATATGGGCACCTAGAATTTTGGGCACCTAGAATTTTGGGCACCTAGAATTTTGGGCACCATGACATTTGGGCACCTAGAATTTTGGGCACCATGACATTTGGGCACCTATAATTTTGGGCACCATGACATTTGGGCACCTAGAATTTTGGGCACCGTGATATTTGGGCACCTAGAATTTTGGGCACCTGGAATTGTGGGCACCATTAATTTTGGGCACCATTAATTATTTGGGCACCAGGCATATTGTGGTGATGGAGGCGAAGATTCTAATAATAGTGATGATAGTATTGGCAGTAGTAATGATAGTCATGACAACAGTGATGATGGTAATAACAATAGTAATGATAGTGATGGTAATAGTGATGATGGTAATGACAGTAGTATTGATGGTGATATCAATAATGATGGTGATTATTATAGTAGTAATGATGGTGATGCCAGTAGTCATGATAATGATGGTGATATCAATAATGATGGTGATTATTATAGTAGTAATGATGGTGATGACAGTAGTCATGATAATGATGGTGATATCAATAATGATGGTCATCACCATCATTACTACTATAATAATCACCATCATTATTGATATCACCATCATTATCATGACTACTGATATCACCATCATTACTACTATAATAATCACCATCATTATTGATATCACCATCAATACTACTGTCATTACCATCATCACTATTACCATCACTATCATTACTATTGTAATTACCATCATCACTGTTGTCATGATTATCATTACTACTGCCAATACTATCATCACTATTATTAGAATCTTCGCCTCCATCACCACAATATGCCTGGTGCCCAAATAATTAATGGTGCCCAAAATTCCTGGTGCCCACAATTCCAGGTGCCCAAATGTCATGGTGCCCAAAATTCTAGGTGCCCAAATATCACGGTGCCCAAAATTCTAGGTGCCCAAAATTCTAGGTGCCCAAATGTCACGGTGCCCAAAATTCGGTGCCCAAGTTTCTGGTGCCGAAGTTTCATAAACCGACTTAAACTGCTTTATATTTCGTGTCCAGGCATTATATGACCCCAACGACCATTGCATTTGGCTCTGTCACTCTTTTGGCTTTGGGGGAGACACTCGTTACAGGCAGCCTGCCGTTTGTCTCCTTCATACATACATAAGAAAAAATATTTATTGAAACGTTTTGCTGTCTTCCAAGTTGTATAAAATAACAACAACATGAGTTGAAAAGTATACATCTACAATACATAGGCCTATACCGATATTAGAAACACGAAATGAATGATATACAACAATTCACATGAAATAATTATATGACAGGACAACCAATCACATTTTGTTTGTTTTTCATACCACAGTATGAAAAACAAACAAAGGGGAAGGGAGGTGAGGGGAAAAGCTACAGTGTATGTTAGGAAGGAGGTGTAGAAGTGAGAAGGGGAGGAGAGGTAAGATGTTGGGAGGGGAGGAAGGAAAGGAGGAAGGGAGGAGAGGGAGGGAGGAAAGGAAGGAAGGAAGGAAGGAAGGAAGGAAGGAAGGAAGGAAGGAAGGAAGGAGGGAGGGAGGAGAGGAAGGAAGGAAGGAAGGGAGGGAGGAGAGGAAGGAAGGAAGGAGGGAGGAGAGGAAGGAAGGAAGGAAGGGAGGGAGGAGAGGAAGGAAGGAAGGGAGGGAGGAGAGGAAGGGCGGAAGGAGGAAGGAGAGGAAGGACGGAAGGGGGAAGGAGAGGAAGAAAGGACGGGGGAAGGAGAGGAAGGAAGGAAGGGGGAAGGAGAGGAAGGAAGGAAGGGGGAAGGAGAGGAAGGAAGGAAGGGGGAAGGAGAGGAAGGAGAGGAAGAGGAGGGAAGGAGAGGAAGGGGAGGGAAGGAGAGAATGGAGAGGAAGAGGAGGGAAGGGGAGGGAAGGAGAGGAAGGAGAGGAAGGGGAAGGAAGGAGAGGGAAGGACGGGAAGGAAGGAAGGGGGAAGGAGAGGAAGGAATGAAGGGGGAAGGAGAGGAAGGAAGGGGGAAGGAGAGAAAGGAAGGAAGGGGGAAGGAGAGGAAGGAAGGGAGAAGGAGAGGAAGGAAGGAAGGGGGAAGGAGAGGGAGGAAGGAACGGGGAAGGAGAGGAAGGAAGGAAGGGGAAGGAGAGAAAGGAAGGAAGGGGGAAGGAGAGGAAGGAAGGGAGAAGGAGAGGAAGGAAGGAAGGAAGGAAGGGGGAAGGAGAGGGAGGAAGGAAGGGGGAAGGAGAGGAAGGAAGGAAGGGGGAAGGAGAGGAAGGAAGGAAGGGGGAAGGAGAGGAAGGGGAAGGAGAGGAAGGAAGGAAGGGGGAAGGAAGGAAGGAAGGAAGGAAGGAAGGAAGGAGAGGAAGGGAGGGAGGAGAGGAAGGAAGGAAGGGGGAAGGAGAGGAAGGAAGGAAGGGGGAAGGAGAGGAAGGAAGGAAGGGGGAAGGAGAGGAAGGAAGGAAGGGAGGGAGGAGAGGAAGGAAGGGGGAAGGAGAGGAAGGAAGGAAGGGGGAAGGAGAGGAAGGAAGGAAGGGAGGGAGGAGAGGAAGGAAGGAAGGAAGGGGGAAGGAGAGGAAGGAAGGAAGGAAGGGAGGGAGGAGAGGAAGGAAGGGGGAGGGAGAGGAAGTAAGGACGGGGGAAGGAGAGGAAGGAAGGAAGGAAGGGAGGGAGGAGAGGAAGGAAGGAAGGAAGGGGGAAGGAGAGGAAGGAAGGAAGGGAGGGAGGAAAGGGAGGGAGGAGAGGAAGGAAGGAAGGGGGAAGGAGAGGAAGGAAGGAAGGGAGGGAGGAGAGGAAGGAAGGAAGGGGGAGGAGAGGAAGGAGGAAGGAAGGGGGAGGAGAGGAAGGAAGGAAGGGGGAAGGAGAGGAAGGGAGGAGAGGAAGGAAGGGGGAAGGAGAGGAAGGAAAGAAGGGAGGGAGGGGGAAGGAGAGGAAGGAAGGAAGGGAGGAGGAGAAGCAGAGGGGGCGGAATGGGAGGGAGGAGGGGGGGGGCGGAGTAGAGAAAGGAAGAGGGAGTGGGAGGGAGGTGAGCTAGAAGGGAGGACAGGAGGGGGAGTAGGGCAGGGGAGAGGAAAGAAAGGAAGGGAAGAGGGAGTAATAGAGGGAAAGTGGGAGGGAGGTGAAGTAGGGGGAGTAGGGAATGCAGGAGGGGAGGAGCGGCAAGACAATGTTAAAACCCTACACTTCAAAACCAAGCAAGACCGAAATGACGCCCACGATGACATAATAAACCATTGACAATTATTCACACGGCCACAAATATAGCTCACATAACGATGCCTTCACGAACTTACCTAGAGGTATACGGAAAGCAAAGTAGGGTTGAGTCCATTGTCACGTAGTCTCCCTCAATCTCTCCCCCACTGGCGATGTAGATATCACGACTCCATTAACACTCTTCTAACGATTTCGGACATCTCCAATCCTTCCCAGTCTTCATAATTAAGCAAGCACGCACACAATACCGCGAGTAACACACAATAATAACACATTATCCACACAAAACCGCGAGAAAACACGAGAACAATACAGTATCCATGCAGAGGCCGGCGAAGATGGACGGTGTGGCTGACCGAGTGAGGTGAGCTGTGTGAAGGTGGCGGGGGGGGGGGGGGGGGGGAGGAGGAGAGGGAGTGAGGGATGCCAACATTACAGTACTATATACCATCTAATGACTAACTCTGTACCAGGACTGTAAATTATCTAATTAAACAACAATATTACAGAAGAGTACACTAATATAATATATATTTTGCATCTTAAATGTGTCTGTGATATCGTATATATATAAATTATGCACTAGGTATTATAGGAGTGAATTACGAGAATGTTGGCACCCCTGTTCAGCTAGACATGCACACAGCAACAACCAAGCTTATGTTACTCTCTCATCCTTTAAAGGCGCAAATTAAAGGCCATGGGATAGAGCTCTTTAACCAGTAAAGGACCTATTACACAAACATGGGAACCTTTCACCAAATGTAAATGTTCCTTCTTTGTATATTTGTTGTATTAAATGTATTGCGGAATAATAAGACTTAAATATATAACTCGGCACCTGCATCCTAGCCAGATGCGCGCTTTCGTTTCCATCTACACTAGTCACTTTTCACAATCCTTCATTTACGAGCTTGAAATACTCCGCATGATGACCTATATGACCAAAGCTTGACCGATTGATAAAGAAACGCAGTGGTGGTTGGGAAAATGGGTCGGGAAAAAGGTAAGAGAAAACGGAATACACTTGTACGTTGATGGCTAAACTAAGATAATTGGTAAAAACATACACCCTCTTATACTGTAGTGTGCTTGATTGACTACCTGCAAGATTAACCCCTTTAGCACAATGATGCCCATTTATCTATTCGTTTTTAAGACGTGTATTGTAGTTTACGAAGGACCTGTGCTACTCAGAGGGTTTATTAAGTTAGCATTTACCCCTTTGAGTCCAAGAGGTAGATTATAAGCTAAAGAAAATCGTCCAATGGTAACCAGAATATGATTGAAACTACGTCATCGGACTGAAGGGGTTAAGATGAAGGAGGGGGGGGGGGGGGGGGGGGGGTGCTCTGGACCCTCTTCTCCCTCATAGTTAGTCCCATTTGAGATTTTAAGACATTCGCCCACATTTTGTTGACGATTTTAAGACCTTTAGTGACCGTTATATATTGATTGTGTTCCTGCCGAGCGATAGCCAGCCTTCAATTTAGGTGGGCGGCCGGACCATTTGTGTACCGAAAACAGTAACACACACAATAATAATAAGTACATAAAATCTTCCCTTGAGGGGGGTGACCTGCTTTTTGTTATTTCTGTCCTTTTCTCTCTTTCTCTGGCTTGTATCCATTCGGCCCCATTCAGCCTACTATTTTAAGACGCTTATCCCCATCTAGGTGTCGATATCTTCCTGGCGAGACATAGCGAGCCAGCATTATATGAAGAAATCTGGCTTCGCCGGAGACATTTTTCTATCGAAAAATTTACACATTTTGCCTGCTGTCAAACAAAAATAAAAAATATGCTGGCTCGCTGCCGCTCACCAGTAAAAAATTGACACCTGGATGGGGATAAACGTCTTAAAACAGTAGGTTGAATGGGGCCAAATGGATACAGGCCAGAGAAAGATAGAAAAGGACAGAACCAAAACAGGTGACCCCCCATAAACAAGACACTTATGGATATACCAAGCTTACACTTTTTGTCCAGATTACCTTTCAGTTTACTCTTGTTGTTATTGTGTGTGAATTTGTGTTTTGTCTGTGTGTGTTCGCTGTTTTATGTTGTGTTTTGTGTTTTCCCTGTTCTTGCTCTGTCTTGAGGCGGCCACCCCCAAGACAAAAATAAATAATAAAATAGAATTAAATAGAAAATAACAAATAAAAATAAGAAAAGTGGGGATTGGGCCTGAGCATATGCTGTAGATAGATAGATAGATAGATTATTATGTGAGACTAATGGGACGGTAATTGGATGCTATTGATTTATCACCTCTTTTGAAGATCGGAACTACATTTGCAATCTTCCAAGCTTCTGGAACTAAACCGGTTTCTAATGACTTGTTAAATAGAAATGTTAATGGGTAACTTAACTCATCTCTGCATTCTTTTAATACTCTAGCATATAGTAACCTCATCCGGACCAGGCGATTTCTGAGGTTTCAGTCTGTCAATTTCCTTAAGCACATAATTTCTACTTATAGTAACCGTACTTAACCTATGTTCTATACTATCCTATATACCTTACGGACTTGTGGAAACTGTGCCAACTTTTCATTAGTGAAAACGGAAAGAAATTGATTATTTAATGTACTGCACATTTCTAAGTCATTTTCTGTAATTTCTCCTATCGAAGTTTTAAGGGGACCAATAACATCTCTAACCTTGGATTTATATAGTTGGTAAAAAGCGTTAGGATTACTTGTTGAGTCATTTGCATATAGTCATTTGCTATATTGCATATAGCATAGAATATAGTATCCATGTGTCAGTTATTTCCTTAAGTATGTTATCATTCCCCTCCAAATTGACTTATTATGATGAATGCAAGCAAAACCCTTTATAAGCTCCTTCATGACAAGTATATCTATATCATTTGGTTTATTCTTGTTTGGACTGTTTCAGGGGAATCACAATAAATCATATACTGTATAATTCAGTCATCAGTAGAACTAAGTAGATATTATAACTCATCTCACTTGGCTAAAATACTCGACTTGTCGATTAGGCCAGGTGAAGGTATCGAAAGATAATGGACACCCAGATCGATGTATATGATGCTAGCCAAAACAAAAAAACACACTTCATATAATGTTGACTATCGGATTTCAATGTATTACATACCGGTATGTCTACGTTAAACTCTTAACCTCCTATTTTTGTATTGTTATTAACTACAATAAACTACTTTAAGAGCCTGTTCATAATCAAAGACATTTACTAGATTGCATTGTTTCCTTACAAGTTACAACTGTAATGCACACATTCTTATACAGTGCATCTAACTCGAACATCAAACTTATCTGACTACGATTTGAAGTTGACTGTAAATAACAACAAAATGGGTTGGAAAGTATACATCTACAATACATATACCGATATTAGAAACACGAAATTAATGATATACAACAATTCATATGAAATAATCATGACAGGACAACCTATCACGATTTGTTTCTTTCATACTACAGATCAATACAACTTGAAAGACAGCAAAACGTTTCAATAAGTATGTTGTCCTATGTGTGTATGGAGGAGACAAACGGTAGGCTGACTGTAACAAGTGTCTCCCCCAAAGCCAAAAGAGTGGCAGAGAGCCAAATTCAATGGTCGTTGGGGTCATAATGCCTGGACACACGGAATATAGAGCAGTTTAAGTCATAGTATGAAGGAAATATTAATTAAGGTTGAGAGTTTGTTGAGCAAAAGAACGGTCGAGAAAATTTGCTAATTCTTGGGTTGGAGAGCTGGACAGAATAGAAGTGGGACTGTGTTGAACGGCGGGTGCCTCACACTCGCCGCAGGAGAGGGGTATGCACTGAGAGTGCTTTGAAGAACACTGATTGTTGTAATACTGATAGAAGAGTGAAACATTTCACAAACTTTGCTTGTCAACTGGTCAACACATAACGAAAATGACTGTGATAACTAAAATGCATAAATTGAAAGATTACTGAGCATTCAAATCCAAAAAAGAGAATAAGCAATGTTCTTGTTAGTATTTCAATAAAATACGATTGATAATAATTATGTAGGACTTTTGAGGTTAAAGTATTTGACATAAAATGTAAACAGGAATCAGTGCACAGGTACAGGCTATTTCCGGAAATTTTCGATCGACAGTTATGTTTGTGGCAGCACTATGAGGCGCTATTATGTATATAATTGACAACTATACTGAGTTTGAATGATATAATGACCATGATCTACATTCTAATAATAACATATATATAGAAGCTTCCAAAATTAACATTAGATATTCCAGAATATAGTTGCCCAGAAAAGTGGCTGGGGAAAGGTGACCGAGTTAATCCTATATAATTAGTATACCTTCTCCTCCTACTCTAATCCTTCTAATCGGTCACGTCATTAGTCTCCTCACACACTAAAACACAGGGGATTCCTAGTTGTACAATGCTTCACTAATATTGTTATATATTTTTTATGATTTGCTCCTTGAACATGAGCTATATATACTGTGCTGTACTGTCTATATCTCTCTCTCTCTCTCTCTCTCTCTCTCTCTCTCTCTCTCGTTCTCTCTCTCTCTCTCTCTCTCTCTCTCTCTCTCTCTCTCTCTCTCTCTCTCATATGGAAGTCTTATATATACTGAATGGGTCAGACAATGTGGATTAAAACAAAATGCTGAGCCTCAACATTACACAGAGTTAGTAATATGAATATGATGAAAAGTTAACCAATTAATCTGAAGATATTTAAACTAAGTTAAGTCCGGAAATGAGATAACACAAATTATTCATAGCATTATTTTATTATGAATGGACAACATTTTGTCGTCAACATAATACAAAAAATGTGCATCCTTTAGAAGCCAGTTTAGAGTGTGGGAGGCTAACAAACTTCAAAGTGTGGGCGAAAAGACTTCAAGG
Organism: Paralithodes platypus; assembly: GCA_032716605.1. Classification (NCBI taxonomy): domain Eukaryota; kingdom Metazoa; phylum Arthropoda; class Malacostraca; order Decapoda; family Lithodidae; genus Paralithodes; species Paralithodes platypus. The sequence goes on along the minus strand of CM064552.1, from coordinate 36,867,864 downwards.
TGTGGGCTAACGAACTTCATTGTTTGGGCTAACAAATTCCTAGTGTGGGCGAAAAGATACGTGGGCGAAAAGACTTGTGGGTGAATAGACCGTAAACCCCTATCATAGCTTAAATTATTTAATATACGGTACCGAATGAAATAGTTCGGCCGCAGTATTTTATTTTACTAACTATTATATATATATATATATATATATATATATATATATATATATATATATATATATATATATATCCCACCCCTACTCTGTGCAACTCTCCAACCCAAGAGTGAAACGCTATTCTCAGACTTTCTTCTATTCAACTGCTGAGCTCTGGAACTCTCTCCCAGAATCAGTCTTTCCCTCTTCCTACGACTTAAATTGCTTCAAACTCCGTGTGTCCAGGCATTTTAGCTCGACCGTCCCTTGATGTCGGCCCTGTCACTCTTTGAAATCTGGGGGAGGCACTCGTTGCAGGGAGTTATGCCTTTTGCCTCCCTCAAAAAAAAAAACAAAAAAAACAAAACAAAACGGGAATATCCCTTAACTTGGCTACAATGGTTGCTTTAAGGGGAGATGAGCGATTTGTTTCTTATTTATTTATTGATTGATTTTTTATTTCGGTTTTGCTCATTTATGTATTTTGATATATTTTGTTGTTTTCAGTTTCCTCCCTAGACCTCCATCAAGCTTAAAAAACACCAGGTCAAGACCCTTCTTCAAGATAAATTTGAACATTTGTTTATAGAAAATGGCCCTGCCAAATGCCGGTTCCTCATAAATTACAGGTTTGCTATCGCTCGCCAGGAAACAAATCGACACCTATATTACACAAACAGTCTCAATATTGGCAATGAAATGGGTGAAAGGTCTTAAAATCTCCAAACTAATGGGCCGAATGCTTTAAAATCTGAAAACTAATGGGGATAAACATGAGGAGGAAGGGGGACCAGAAAAAATATCCCATCTCCCCTTAAGGGGAGGTTTCCACTTGAGGGATTTTTTTTCGAACTTCCTTCTCCCTCATGTTTAGCCCCATTGCTTTTGAGATTTTAAGACGTTCGCCCCATTATTTTGACGATTTTTAAAACTTTCGACCCATTTCTGTCAATTTTAAGACCTTTCGTGCCATTTAGGTGTCTATTTTATCCTGGCGAGCGATAGCGAGCCTGTAATTTAAAAGAAACCGGCTTTCAGCCGGGACACTTTTCTACCGAAAAATGTACAAATTTATCTTGAAAGGGGCTCAAGGGGGTGTAATCTTAAGCTTGAAGGATATCTACGGACCAAACTAAAAACCTCCCCTTAAGGTCATGGATTGTCTTGGGATTGAGCTCGTAGGGATTGAGCTCGTAGGGATTGAGCTCGTAGGGATTGAGCTCATAGGGATTGAGCTCATAGGGATTGAGCTCGTAGGGATTGAGCTCGTAGGGATTGAGCTCGTAGGGATTGAGCTCGTAGGGATTGAGCTCGTAGGGATTGAGCTCGTAGGGATTGAGCTCGTAGGGATTGAGCTCGTACACGCATTTCTTCATATAAAACCCATAGGCAATAATCTGGGGAGGGGGGGGGGGTCAGATCAGGTGATTGGGACGCCCACCCAGTGTCACATCTCCTGCTAATGTGTCGGCCGTATAATCTTTATCTGAGCCACAGCAGAGTTTTATTTGACGTGTGAGGGGTGGCTCCATCTTGGTGAAACCATTGTGCAGGTCTTGCGATGTTCCTGCGTCGCCTAAATGCGAAAATGTATTGAAAATATTTTAAGTTGCATATTTCGGGGTCACCCTGTACAAACTCTTCATCAACAATCGAGATTTTTCATACCAATACTGTCTTCTATCTTTCACATCAGTCATTACCACCTCATCTCTCATTTTATTAAGAATTAAATAATTGTACATAATTATTATAATGAAAAACTTGCAAAATAAACAAAGCAAAACAGGGACGACACAATATAAAGGCAAAATAACTTATCAAAATCGCTATGTGGAAATAACACTTTAATCAAATTAAATTTTGAAATAAAAGAACACAAAACCACCACAGAGGGTGTACATCACTACATGAGCAAGTTAATATGTTTCCCAAACAAACTAATTGCACATATACAAACGCACTATCGTCACGGTCAAGGAATTTGGCAATTTGGCAAGTTCAGGACGTTCTGGTAAATTTTACTAAATTGTGTATGAACAAAATAACTAATTTATGTTAACATTATCTATCAAAGCTTATTTGCAATTTGACAAGACATTAACAATAGTACACAAATACAAATACATATAGGACTCAATAACGATAATGCTATCGGGTAGGTACCTGTGAGCATAGCATGCTTCATATGACCCCTACCGATTACTATACCCTACAAATAACCTACATTTATAGAATAAATATATTAAGGATATGACAAAGGTAAGAAAGTGATACTATCAAAAGTAAATAGTTACATTAACATAAAGTATAATAAATATAATACGAATAATGCAACATTTAATAACATAGACAACATGCTTTAGTATTTTATCCCAAATCATAACAATACCTTACAGATGCATATTCCACTTCATTCCTATATGCCAGAATCACTCTATCCCTTAAAACAAAAACGACACTTAATGAAACTACTACCACATTCCTCACACCAGCAAACAAGCACTCCTCCCCTCTCTCCAAGCCTGCAGCCTTATGTATTCTGGGATAGTGGTGGCGATTAGCTCCATTATGATAATTAATACCACCTCCCTGTTCTCCCTGATACAAGCACTATATCCTTACCCCTCACACCAACAAGCAATTCCTAGTATCTCATAAACACACCATGGCCACCCCCTCATTCCTCATACGCTACAAATGTTCACTCATCCCTCACACCAACCACCACCTTCTCATCCCTCATACAAACATTACCACGTCTATATCCTTTATCCAAACACTTCTTCATAACTCATACCCAAAACACAGTAATAAGCACTAATAAGGTTACAGTCATTTGAATGTTTGAATCTGTAAAGTCAAGGTATGTAGCATCTGCGATATAATAAAACATGTATATACTGTTTTGGCTACTGCTTCAAATGGATTGGTAGTAACTATAGTCCATTCATTATAGGTAGGCCAAATATCTTGAACACTATCCTCTATAACTTATAAACAACTAGAGCAATCGAGCCATTGTTTCTACCATTTAGGAAGGGTCAGCCAAGGTATAGGTGTGGACATTTACAGCCCATTTGCTCTAGTCCTTTTCGAGTTACAGAGGTTTGGAGTCACGAATGATGTCCTACCTATAATGAATGGCCTAGCGCTACGATTGCACCTCATTCCTCATACAAGCAAGCGTTCCCCCTCGCAACTACCCACCCCTAGATCATAGACAACAACCATATATTATATTATATTATATTCCGAGACATTGGTAGTGATTATCTTCAGTACGTGGGGAGACTGACCGCTTGTTTGGTCTATTAATTCATGTATTCATATATTAGTGTAGTTTCCTCGCTAGACCTCCATCAAGCTTAGAAAAACACCCCCTAGACCCCCCTTCAAGATAAATTTGTACATTTTTCGGTAGAATAATTTCCCGGCCGAAGGCCGGTTCCTCTTTAAATTGCAGGCTCGCTATCGCTCGCTAGGAAATAATCGACACCTAAATGGCACGAAAGTTCTTAAAATTGACAACGAAATGGGGCGAAAGGTGTTAAAATCGCCAAACTAATGGGCCGAACGTCTTATAATCTCAAAACTAGTGGGGTTAAACATTAGGGAGAAGGGGGTCCAGAAAAACGGTCTGCCTCCCTTTAATACACTATACCCTGTTTATCCCTCACACGCCAATGAGGTCCTCCTAATATCTCATGCACACACCACCACCTCATTCCTCATAGCCTACACACATATATTCAAACCTCACACTAACTAACGCCTTCTCATCCCTCATATTTACACCATACCATATTCTTCCTCATCCCTCATCATAACATCACTAAATTTGTCCTTATCCCTCATAATAACACCACCACATTCTTCCTCATCCCTCATAATAACACCATCATATTCTTCCTCATCCCTCATAATAACACCATCATATTCTTCTTCATCCCTCATAATAACACCACCACATTCTTCCTCATCCCTCATAATAACACCATCACATTCTTTCTCATCCCTCGATAATACCACCACATTCTTCCCCATCCCTCATAATAACACCACCACATTCTTCCTCATCCCTCATAATAACACCATCACATTCTTCCTCATCCCTCATAATAACACCACTACATTCTTCCTCATCCCTCATAATAACATCACCACATTCTTCCTCATCCCTCATAATAACACCACCACATTCTTCCTCATCCCTCATAATAACACCACCACATTCTTCCTCATCCCTCATAATAACACCACCACATTCTTCCTCATCCCTCATCATAACATCACCACATTCTTCCTCATCCCTCATAATAACACCACCACATTCTTCCTCATCCCTCATAATAACACCACCACATTCTTTCCCATAATAACACCACCACATTCTTCCTCAACCCTCATAATAACACCACCACATTCTTCCTCATCCCTCATAATAACACCACCACATTCTTCCTCATCCCTCATAATAACACCACCACATTCTTCCTCATCCCTCATAATAACACCACCACATTCTTCCCCATCCCTCATAATAACACCACCACATTCTTCCCCATCCCTCATAACACCATCACATTCTTCCTCATCCCTCATAATACCACCACCACATTCTTCCTCATCCCTCATAATTACACCACCACATTCTTCCTCATCCCTCATAATAACACCACCACATTCTTCCTCATCCCTCATAACACCACCACATTCTTCCTCATCCCTCATAACATCACCACATTCTTCCTCATCCCTCATAATAACACCATCACATTCTTCCTTATCCCTCATAACATCACCACATTCTTCCTCATCCCTCATAATAACACCACCACATTCTTCCTCATCCCTCATAATAACACCACCACATTCTTCCTCATCCCTCATAATAACACCACCACATTCTTCCTCATCTCTCATGATAACACCATCACATTTTTCCTCATCCCTCATAATAACACCACCACATTCTTCCTCATATCTCATAACACCACCACATTCTTCCTTATAATAACACTACCACATTCTTCCTCATCCCTCATAATAAAATCACCACATTCTTCTTGATCTCTCACTCATAGCAACACCACCACATTCTTCCTCCTCCCTCACACCAACCATGCCTCCTCCCTCACACAAGCAAGCACCCCCCCCCCCCTCCTCATTGACAGCAACCTTACGTATTCCGCGACAGTGGTGGTGATTATCTCCATTACGTGAATTAATCCCACCCCGACCCGGCTCCCTGGGAGAGCTATGCGATTATGCTTAATTAGGGGGGGGGGGGGGGGCGCTGGGGGGAGGTAGAAGGTGGGCCAGAAAGGGGGTTATTGGAGTTTTGGGGCCAATGAGAATGGCTGGTGTAAGGTGGGGGTTGGATGAGATGAAAGGGAGATATGTTTAGAGGATGGGAAAGGGTTATAATATATTAAATTTGTTATTAATTTCACCACAACCCCAAACAACTCCAATGAAATTAATGAAAGCATATATGTGATCCACCAGGATTCGAACACATATTTTTAGACACCTTAACCATTACACCACCAAGACGGTTAAAGGTTTATGCACACGCATACGACTTATTATCCATTCTCGAATACTGGATATTAATCTAATCATGTTCATATTCCCACCTCACTATGGTAGCCTAATGTTTAAGTGAGAGGAAAGAATATTCATGGGGCACAGATCATATAGAACGGTCTCGTTACGAAATATCCCTGAACCTACTGATAATCTACCAGAGGAAAGGGACAGGCCATGTATATACACTAAATTGTTCACATAGGTATATTGTGGAATTAAAATTTGTAAAAGACGTAGGTTCAAGATTTGCGAGGTACACAGCTGGCACTCTTGAGAATTATGAGAAGAACAAATATATATGACATTAAATGATGACACCTTGTATAGTAGTAGGCTAATGAGTAACCTTGACTCATATATTAAATGTACACATTCTTTATCATGCTATAAAATCACGAAATTGTCAGATACTCTCTTCCTTCTCTTTTATAATTTTTAGTTAATAACTGATGTGCCAATATCAGTGGAAATAATGGAAGTAAATGTGACTTATTATACGAAAGCATATTGGTTTACAAAAGACCACTATATCATGTTATTGGGGGAGTGGATAATTACCAGCACATTCATGATCACACTACTAACAACACTCACACGTACTGTACACTTATACGCTCACACATAAACACACACTTACACTCACAAATACACACCCCTTCACCTACATGTTACCCAGTGTTTGGGTTTGTATTGAAAGGGGAATAGCCTAACAAATAGCATGAACATTACACATCAATATAACAAATAGCATGAACATTACACATCAATATATCAAATAACATGAGTATTACACATCAATATAACAAATAACATGAGTATTACACATCAATATAACAAATAACATGAGTATTACACATCAATGTGTAATAGGGGGTGTGGGGGCGGCAACCCCCACCTATAATACTAGGATAGGTTAGGTAAGGTTGTTAGGTTAGGCTAATGTCCTTTCAAAGGGGTATAGGCTAGTAAACACTAGGATAGCCTATACCCGGTCAGAGGTAAGAAGAAGAGTCCTGCAGTAGTCTCCTTGAATGCTACCAAGGAATGTAGGGATGAGTTAAGTTACCCATTAACATTTTTATTTAACAAGTCATTGGAGACAGGTATAGTTCCAGAAGCTTGGAAGCTTGCAAACGTAGTTCCGATCTTCAAAAAAGGTGACAAATCAATAGCATCCAATTACCGTCCCATTAGTCTTACATCAATCATAGTAAAGCTACTAGAGTCAATTATTGCTAGTAAAATTAGAAACCACTTAGATACATTTAATTTAATAAATTCTTCTCAGCATGGATTCACTCAGGGACGTTCTTGCCTTACTAATTTGCTTAGTTTTTTCTCAGAGGTATATGAAGCAGTAGATAATGACAAGTCATATGATATAATATATTTAGATTTCAGTAAAGCTTTCGACAGAGTCCCCCATGAGAGATTGATGAGAAAGGTTGAGGCCCATGAAATAGGTGGGGCGTTGTTGGGATGGATTAGGTCATGGCTAATTGGTAGGAAGCAGAGAGTCAGCATAAATGGTAGGAAGTCAGAATGGGGAGCAGTCAAAAGTGGTTTCCCCCAGGGATCTGTATTAGGTCCTCTGTTGTTTGTTATATACATAAATGACCCTTGATTTAGGTATAACTAGTAGGATAAGTAAATTTGCAGACGATACCAAAATGGGGAGAACAATTGATTCAGATAGAGATATAGAGTGCCTCCAAAGGGATCTAGATACCTTACACGAATGGTCAGTAAATTGGCAGATGAAGTTTAACATTGACAAATGCAAGGTATTAAAGCAGGGAAGATGCATACAAATGTTAAATATAAACTAGCTAATATGGAATTAGAAAACTCGAATTGTGAGAAAGATCTAGGTGTGTTTGTTAGCAATGATTTGAAGCCTAGACAACAGTGTATAAGCGTTCGAAACAAGGAAAACAGGATTCTCGGGTTCATCTCTAGGAGTGTGAGTAACAGAACTGCTGATGTTATCTTAAAACTTTACTTGCCATTAGTGAGACCCCATATGGATTATGCTGTTCAATTTTGGTGTCCTTATTACAGAATGGACATAGATTCCTTGGAGAGAGTACAACGTAGAATGACAAAAATGATCCATAATATTAGAAATCTTCCGTATAAAGAAAGGTTGAAGAAATTAGGCTTACATTCGTTAGAGAGACGCAGAGTTAGAGGGGATATGATAGAGGTGTTCAAGTGGGTTAGTGGGATTAACAAAGGGGACATGACAAATGTACTAAAGCTCAGTGATAGCGAAAGAACTCGTACCAATGGGTTCAAATTAGATAAATTTCGTTTCAGAAAAGATATAGGCAAATATTGGTTTGGTAACAGAGTTGTAGATGGGTGGAATGGACTACCAAGTGCTATAGTGGGATTAAAAACGATAGGGAGCTTTAAGATAAAATTGGATAAGCATATGGACGAGAAGGGTTGGGTGTGAAGGGGGATCAGCAGGGTTGGGCCAATCAGCGCTCTGCAGACCCCGTAATCCTGCGTTAATCTCTAACCGTTTTGGTAAGATGGTCCTCAGGGTATTAGAGTGTTCAGCCTATAATTGGGCTTTGTAATTGGGGTTGTGTGGGACAGGGATCTGCCTTGCTTAGGCCAATCGGCTTTCTGCAGACTCCCATTTTCTTATGTTCTTAATATAACAAATAGCATGAGCATTACACATCAATATAACAAATAGCATGAACATTACACATCAATATAACAAATAACATGAACATTACACATCAATATAACAAATAGCATGAGCATTACACATCAATATATCAAATAACATGATTATTACACATCAATATAACAAATAACATGAGCATTACACATCAATATATCAAATAACATGATTATTACACATCAATATAACACATAGCATGAGTATTACACATCAATATAACACATAGCATGAGTATTACACATCAATATAACACATAGCATGAGCATTACACATCAATATAACAAATAACATGAACATTACACATCAATATAACAAATAGCATGAGCATTACACATCAATATAACACAAACTAGGCATATTAGTGATTGGACTGAAAGGTGAATTAAGGGGAGGTTTTTAGTTGATTCCCTAGACTTCCATCAAGCTTAAAATTACTCCCCCTAGACCCCCTTTCAAGATAAATTTGTACATTTTTCGGTAGAAAAATGTCCCGGCCGAAGGCCAGTTCCTCTTAAATTACAGGCTCGCTATCGCTCGGCAGGAAAAAATCGACACCTAAATGGCACGAATGGTCTTAAAAGTGACATAAATGGGGTGACAGTTCTTAAAATCGCCAAACTAATGGGGCGAACGTCTTAAAATCTCAAAAGCAATGAGGCCAAACATGAGGGAGAAAGGGGTAAAGACAAAAAAAATCCCTCAAGTGGAAATCTCCCCTTAAAACAAATTTAATGACATCCACATAATTTTTAATTATACACACCCACATAAAAACAAGCCTTCTTGGAGTGTAGAACAGTATAATGAAGGGCGAAATAAAGAACAGTACATTAAGGAGAGATTTCCACTTGAGGCACTTTTTTCTTGACCCCTTTCTCCCTCATGTCTAGCCCCATTGCTTTTGAGATTTTAAGACGTTCGCCCCATTAGTTTGGCGATTTTAAGAATTCCACCCCCCCATTCTGTCACTTTTAAGACCTTTCGTGCCATTTAGGTGTCGATTTTATCCTGGCGAGCGATAGCGAGCCTGTAACTTAAGAGTAACCGGCCTTCGGCCGGGAAATTTTTCTACCGAAAAATGTGCAAATTTATCTTGAAAGAGGGTCAAGGGGTGAAATTTTAAGATTGCTGGAGGAGTAGGAAACAAACTAAAAACCTCCCCTTAATATATATGAGTTTTTAAATTACCCAAAGAGTGCTGGCTCTGCAATAAGTAGATTAGGCATCTAGGACTTTCAAGGATAACTCTTCTGGAAATAAAAATGATAAAATACATAGTTATATACTGTATATAATAAATACATTAACCTTATTCACTCACCAAACCGTCCTCCGTCTCTTTAGCTGTCACTTATAGATTCTCAAAGGGTAGACTAAAGGGAGGGACGGTTAAGAAAAGGGGCTATGATTTGATGTGACAGATATATTTAATAGCTTAGAGGCGCATACGATAGACAAGGGTAGAGGGGCGAGAGGTGATGGGAGTAGGGAGTGGCAGGCGGATGAGAAGGCGGCATGTGGGTTAGGAGACTAGGTGGCAGAGAGGGAATTGGGCAGGCGTGGGACTGATATAAAGGGGGAACCATGAATCAAGAGGATAGAAGAAGATAATAAAGTGGCCAAGATGAGGTTTTAAGGGAAGAGGAGAACATTTTGGGGGGCAAGAGAGAGTCACACACGAGGAAGAGGGGTGAGGGACGAATAGCAAGCTAGGTGGTCATCAGAGAAGGGAGGAGGGGATGGGCAGGGAGAAGGGCTTGGGTCAAAGAGAGAGAGAGAGATATATTATACAAAGACAGACATACTGCGCATACCTTGCGTCCCTACTAGGCAGTCCGGACTTACAGCTAACATAGAATTTTCTACAAAGTGGAAGGTAAGGATAGCAAAGCAAAAGGCTCTCTCCCAACCCAACACTCCATTGAGAGAGAGAGAGAGAGAGAGAGAGAGAGAGAGAGAGAGAGAGAGAGAGAGAGAGAGAGAGCGAGAGAGAGCCTAGATATAACATATCAAAACTATAAGACAGAGGAAACAAACAGTAAATCAAGCTCTCCACCCACTAATTCCTCATATGATATGACTGGGCAAGCAGCTATGAATAATATACCAGAGTGCATGACGAAAATGGCATGGGATGCATAGGCAAATTGGAAAGAAGAAATAATAGTATTACTGAAATCCAACATAAGACAAATGCACTGTAATATAAAGAATTGACGATATGAATACCCTTCACATAACTGCTTAGACAAGATAATCGAGTAGAAAGTTAGGTCATTGCTTAGCAATTTGCCGTCATTCACAAATTATACATAACTTTGTTTTGGACACATATAATTCCACGATTATCTGTGGAAACGTCTATGAAACGTATGGTAATCTGTGGAAACGTCTATGAAACGTATGGTAATCTGTGGAAACGTCTATGAAACGTATGGTAATCTGTGGAAACGTCTATGAAACGTATGGTAATCTGTGGAAACGTCTATGAAACGTATGGTAATCTGTGGAAACGTCTATGAAACCTATGGTAATCTGTGGAAACGTCTATGAAACGTATGGTAATCTGTGGAAACGTCTATGAAACGTATGGTAATCTGTGGAAACGTCTATGAAACGTATGGTAATCTGTGGAAACGTGCGAGTCAGGAATTAACCCCTTCTGCACGATGACGCCTTTTTACCTTTGATTCTGGCTAAAATTCAGCGGGTTTATTGAAATCGTATTTACCTCTTTGAGTCATAGAGGTCGATTATAAGCTAAATAACATCTTGTAATAGTAAATAACATCTTGTAATAGTAAATAATATCTTGTAATGGTAAATAACATCTTGTAATGGTAAATAACATCTTGTAATGGTAAATAACATCTTGTAATGGTAAATAACATCTTGTAATGGTAAATAACATCTTGTAATGGTAAATAACATCTTGTAATGGTAAATAACATCTTGTAATGGTAAACATAATATGATTAAAATTATGTCATCGTGCTGAAGGGGTTAATAATTATATATTTAAGAAATGTGATGGGGGCTAGAGGATAAATCGAAAGGGTAAATGAGGGTGTGGAGGAGAGCAGGGTGTGGAGGAGAGCAGGGTGTGGAGGAGAGCTGGGTGTGGAGTGGTTGTAGGGTGTGGAGGGGTTGTAGGGTGTGGAGGGGTTGTAGGGTGTGGAGGAGTTGTAGGGTGTGGAGGAGTTTTAGGGTGTGGAGGGGTCGTAGGGTGTGGAGGGGTTGTAGGGTGTGGAGGAGTTGTAGGGTGTGGAGGGGTTTTAGGGTGTGGAGGGGTTGTAGGGTGTGGAGGGGTTGTAGGGTGTGGAGGGGTTGTAGGGTGTGGAGGGGTTGTAGGGTGTGGAGGGGTTGTAGGGTGTGGAGGGGTTGTAGGGTGTGGAGGAGTTGTAGGGTGTGGAGGAGTTTTAGGGTGTGGAGGGGTTGTAGGGTGTGGAGGGGTTGTAGGGTGTGGAGGGGTTGTAGGGTGTGGAGGGGTTGTAGGGTAAGGAATAGGTTGGAGGGAAGGCAGGACAGGAAATGCAGGCGTCCCGGTGTAGAATAGAAGGGGGGGGGGGGGGGGGTATAAGATAGGGGGGCTAAGAGGATCACTCGGGATTACACGACAGATCGGAAGACTTAAGGGGGGATGGACGTATTTACATTCCATTTATATATCTTTATATATGTTTTTTTAGTTTCCTTCCTAAAAATCCATCAAGTTTAAAAAAACACTCCCAAGATCCTCCTTCGAGATAAATTTGTACATTTTCGATAGAAAAATGTCCCGACCTTAGACTACTCTAAATTACGGGCTCGCTATCGCTGGCCAGGAAAAACTCGACACCTAAATGACACGAAAAGGCTTAATATTGACAAAGAATTGGGTGACAGGTCTTAAAATCGCTAAACTAATGGGATGAACGTCATCAAATCTGAATGGTGGTAAACATGAGGAAGAAGGAGGGCTAGAAAAACGACCCATCTCCCCTTAAGACGGTGTCACACGATACTATCTATCGAGAGTGGTGATGGACTGGTCTATCAGAGTGAGAGTTGAGCATTCTCTGCCATACCCATAGCTTACTCTGAATGTTCCTTTCGCTGATATATTTTCTAGATCTCAAGTGGCGGCGTTTCTTCCGTGGATTGAGCTACCTACTGCCAACCTCGAGGTTGGCAGACTGGAAGCCAATGCGTCACATTTATCCTTTGCCCCTCAACTTTCCCTTCATAATTGTTGAGGGGCACAGGGCCTTGGGTGGGAATTCGGTGTCCCGGGCGTTTCCGCACCCTTCTCAGCTCCTCGCCTGGGAGCGGCTTTTGTCACCTGGGTATTCTTAGTGGTATGCAGGGAGGATTTTGTGGGGGTGCTCGGTTATGGCCTTAGCCTTGCTCGGGACCTTGGGGCTGTTCGGTCAGACAGCCTGGGGAACAACAACAACTATCTATCGAGGTATTTTACGCAAGTCTATTCTACGCTAAGAGTTATGAAAGCATTTGGAGTGAGACGGCGGTATCACAAGGGCAATTTTGGAATCTGAATTGCGGCGTAGTACTGTATCTATTACGGCACTATTTCCTAGACTCAACTAATAAGAAGACAAACATACACTTTATTTACCTCTTCAGTTCGAGGATGCCTTTTCATTTATCATAATCTGGCTTTTATTTGACTATCTAATTAAATATTGGAATTAATTATGAGAGTCAGACGGGACCTTTCAGTTATCTGTATTGGATCCCTTGCTGTTCATTATCTACTTAATTAAGGCTATGATCTAGGCATTATAGGAAGTACCAGTATATAGGCAGGCTCACAGAAGCCACGTATGATTACAATTAGAGTGATTGATGGCTGGATATGGGTCCTATAGTCCGTTCATTCTAGGTTGGGCAGGAATCGTAACCTCTAACCTCTGTAACTCAAATAGGGCTAGAGCAAATGAGCCGTCAATTTATACACATATTCCCTAGCCAAGTCTTCCTATTTGGTAGAAATATTAGCTCGATTACTATAGTCCTGTTTGAGTTATGAGAGGTTAGGGGTTACGATTTCTGGCCAACCTAGAAAGAACGGACTATAGTGATCAAAATCCTACCAAGGCCCATCACCTGTTAATTAATATACTATATTGTGTCTACTTGTTGATCGGTCTTGTTGAACAAATTTAGCGTTTAAGGGGAGATCTCCACTTAAGGGATTTTTTTCTTGACCCCTTTCTCCCTCATGTTTAGCCCCATTGCCTTTGATATTATAAAACGTTTGCCCCATTAGTTTAGCGATTTTAAGAACTTTCACCCCATATTAAGACCTTTCGTGCAATTCAGGTGTCGATTTTATCCTGGCGAGCGATAGCGAGCCTGTAATTTAAGAGGAACCGGCCTTTGGCCGGGACATTTTTCTACCGAAAAATTTACAAATTTATCTTGAAAGGGACTCAAGGGAGTGTAATTTTAAGCTTGATGGAGGTCTAGGGAACAAACTAAATACCTCCCCTTAAGGGGATGTTTTGTTATTTTGTTCTGGACCTTTTCTCCTTCATGTTTAACCCAATTAGTTATGAGATTTTAAGACGTTATCTCCATTAGGTCGGCTAGTTTAAGTCCTTACGCCCTAGCTAAGTGTCGATTTGTTTTTCCTGGCGAGCGATAGCGACCCTGTAATTTAGGAGGAACCAGCCGTCTGCCGGGAAATTTTTCTCCCGAAAAAAGTACAAATTGATCTCATTATTTTGTTCTTTTGTTTTTGTAAAGCTTGATAGAGGTCTAGGGAGTAAACGATAACAAATATCTGTCCCGGTAACAATAAACAACACATAAATAACACAACGTACTCTTTCTTGGCTTGATAACTACCAGTGCCTCATTATAAGACATTTATTATATTATATTATAAGACATTTATCACATTTATTAAACAAACGTCTCATCTGTGAACGCGTCTAATTGTAAATGATAACAAAATGTCGAAATATGATTCAGAAAGTGATATTGAGGATATAAATGTCTAACGTGAATGATACTGAATTAGCAAACGAGGTTCAATATCGATACATTTAGTTTTCGAAATGACTAATATTAACCTAGGAAGTGCATATACCAGATAGAGAACTAACCAGAAGATTCAATTAGATAGAAGAATGTCCCGGCCGAAGGCCAGTTCCTCTTGAATAACAGGCGCGCTATCGCTCGCCAGGAAAAAAATCGACACCTAAATGACACGAACAGTCTTAATATTGACATAGAAATAGGGCGAAATGTCTTAGAATCGCCAACCTAATGGGCCAAGCAATATAACATTTGAAAACTAATGGGGCTAAGCATGAGGGAGAAGGTGGAACAGAAAAGCGACCCTTCTCCCCTTAACCCTTTCACGCATTTATGACGCAGAGGTTGCCAGATTAGCAAAAGGAAATTGAGTTCTCTTACTCATATAAATACCTCTCCAAAATTAGTTTTCTGCCCACAGCTAACTCAAAGACAACTGCAGAGGTTGAAGTAACTAAACTTAAAGTTTCTAAATACCCCTGATGGTAACAACAACTTTAAAGTATCCCCAATAGGCTCAAAATTGCGTCATATGTCGGAGAGGGTTAAGTCTCCAATGTGCTAGTGCTACGGTCCACCTTCTCTAAAGAACGGTCATATCCCGCGTCATTGATGGCAGCCCGCGGGGGTTAGTGCCAACAGCTACAGTATATGAAGGTGGGGTTGATGTAGGGGCAGGTCATCAGCCCATAGTAAAGCTTAAGGGGAGGTATTTAGTTTGTTCCCTACGTTTTCATCAAGCTTAAAATTACACCCCCTAGACCCCCTTTCAAGATAAATTTGTACGGCCTGAAAAATGTCCAGGCCGGAGGCCGGTTGCTCTTAAATTACAGGCTCGCTATCGCTCGCCAGGAAAAAATCGACACCTTAATGGCACGAAAGGTCTTAAAATTGACAGAAATGGGGCAAAGTGTCTTAAAATGTCCAAACTACTAGGGCGAACGTCTTAAAATCTCAAAAGCAATGGGGCTAAACATGAGGGAGAAAGGGGTCCAGAAAAAAATCCGTCAAGTGGAAATCTCCCCTTAACACCCGTATGCAATACATTTAGAGCTGTAGAGTCACATTACCGGAAATGCGAAAAAAGCGTATTTGTCAACATGATAAATATAAGTATCTCATTTGGTGATCTAAAAATCTCCCTTTTGCATGTAAAATTGAAAAAAAGTAACTTATTATTATTCGTGTGTAGTGGTGTATGATATTACCCCTTCGGGGATCACGGCGTCAGGCAATAGATAGATAGATAGATAGATAGATAGATTATTAATATTAGTGCTACATCAATTTGCAAGTTCAGTTCAGTTTAGGAAATTGACGAGCCCTCAGGGTCTATTGACGAGCCCTCAGGGTCTATTGACGAGCCCTCAGGGTCTATTCTTGGGCAGCGAGGTGTGCGGGGGAATGGGGAAATAGTGATCAGGTATTATATAAACTTTACATAGAATTGTCGGGTCAGATATGAATACTGTGTCCTGGTTTCAGCGCAAGGTCGTACATGTATGAATAAGTGAGTATGTCAAGTTTACATATATATAGCCTAAATACATGTTTGCAATCATGTATGCTATAATAGTACATCTACTCTGGAAACCTAATAGTTCTATATAATATACATACACAAATATATACATGCATAAATACATACACGCATACACACATTTATAAACACATACATTCATCTATCTAACAAGCATGTATAAATACATGCGACATACATAATACAATCATACATACATTTATGAACATTTGCAATATGATGTTATGTAGAGTTTGACCTGCAACCTATCATAATTCTTTTTATATAATTATCAGCGATCTAGCACACTAAAACTCGTACAAGCATAACATCAGATTAGATCATGATGATGCCCTTGATAACCTGCATGAATAAGTTCTCATTAAATAATAAAATAATGCTTAAACATTTTTCTCCACGACCAAAATTGCAATAATTATGCAGCAAGCGAGCACAAACAATTCCCAGTGCTTGCAGGGTCCTGACAATTAATTCAAGGCACATTATATAGCCCCTTTGATATATCGAAATAGTGTTCTAATATTAATTAATTTTTTTATTTTTTACCCACTGACCTTTTAGTTCTGCCTTTTCACTTTATTTCATTTCCGCTTCTGGTGTGTTTGAGCTCGTGATTATCCATATGTTATTCAGCCCATACACGGCCTTTTCCATTCACGATCATATATATATTTTTTGTCAATGGTTCTGAGAGATAGGGTAGCGGTATGGTGTGTGTGTTTGTATGTATGTATGTGTGTGTTGTGGTTCCGTGTTTTTGCTTTCTGTCTGGCCTTGTGCTTTGTTGGTGGGTTTTTATTGTGATTTTGTTTTGTGTCTGTGAGTGAGTGATACATGTGGCATTGTGTCATGAATATTGGATAGGCCTTTGTAATGTTAATACTAATGAATATGTAGCAGTCAGTCAATTGTGTACCTGCGTTTGTGCTTTAATAATGTGTGGATGTTTTATATAATGAGCTTAAGGGGAGGTTTTTAGTTTGTTTTCTACTCCTCCAGCAATGTTAAAATTTCACTCCCTTGACCCTCTTTCAAGATAAATTTGTAAATTTTTCGGTAGAAAAATGTCTCGGCTGAAAGCCGGTTCTTTTTATATTACAGGCTCGCTATCGCTCGCCAGGATAAAATCGACACCTAAATGGCACGAAAGGTCTTAAAATTGACAGAAATGGGTCGAAAGTTCTTAAAATCGTCAAAATAATGGGTCGAACGTCTTAAAATTAGAAAAGCAATGGGGCTAAACATAAGGGAGAAAGGAGTCAAGAAAAAAATCCCTCAAGTGGAAATCTCCCCTTAATGTAGACAGCTTTCATGTGAACATAATACTTTTTATTTACATGCAAAAAATAGTATATATATATACAGTATAAATATACAGTATATATATATATATATACTGTATATTTATACTGTATATATATATATATATAAATATACAGTATATATATATATATATATATATATATATATATATATATATATATATATATATATATATACAGTATAAATATACAGTATATATATATATATATATATATATATATATATATATATATATATATATATATATATATATATATATATATATCTGTTTATATATATATATATATATATATATATATATATATATATATATATACTGTTTATATATATATATATTAATGATGATATCAGTGAGTTGTCCTCCAGGATAACGTATTTTCAAAAGGAAAATGGTAGCCAAAACAAGGAAGATCCCCATCTTCATATTTATTGCAATATTTCGGACTCTGCGTCCATCATCAGGTCAGTACACGATCCTATAAAATGAAATTACCATACATACAATTTCGTAAATAGAAGGACCCGTAAAATAGTTTAAATACAAAGTAAATAAGGGTATAAAATACCTAAATTAAATTAATTCGTTAACAAACACCAGTACCGCATGAATAAAAGGAAAACTAATGCGATATGACTAAATAATAAAGACCAATCCCTACCCACCTAGATCCAACCCCAAGCCCACCTACAACTGAAGACCATTATTTGATCATTTAACACTAACACCGACAACCCCAACTGTAATGCTAGGTATGTCGGATGTACTTCCAGACATTTCAAAATTAGAATATCTGAACATTTGGGTAGGAGCTATAGAACGGGTCAATATCTTAATAAAATGCCTTTTTCGGCCATAAGAAATCATTCACATGAGAATGACCATCTTTTCTCAGAGAATGATTTTGAAATAATAGGTAAATTCAATAATGAACAAGATACTTTTTTAGGGGAAAAGATATTGATTCAACAACTCAAGCCGGAACTAAATACTATGAACTGATTCAATTGTTTAGTCAGTTTTCAAATAGTTTAGTTTTAATTGTTTCATATTTGTTTTGTTTAATTTCAAATTCATTAGGAGTTTTTCACATTGTACGCCCAGTCAGAATATATCATTTTCAGATGTTCTTTTGTTTTGTGTTTTTGGGGTTGTCGGTGTTCGTGTTAAATGATCAAATAATGGTCT
>CM064552.1:36771836-36844336 GCA_032716605.1 Paralithodes platypus | reverse complement strand
TAGAGGTTAGTTTAATAGCAAGGAGGTTATTGCATGATAGTGTTGCAGTCCTCAGAGTGACATATAGAAGTGAAGTGTGGACGTTGCTAGAGAGACACAAGTCGAGAGTGAGAGCAGTCAAAATTAGTTATCAGAGGAGCCTGTGGCGTTACGTGGACTGACGAACTATAAGAGGTGGATGTTGTCGGGAGAAATAGATTGAGGTGGTATGGTCACATGGAGCAAAGGAAGAGCGAGTGGATGGCAAGGAGGGTGAATGAAAATGAGGTAAAAGGGGTTAAAGGTAGGTGTAGACCGAGAATGAAGTGGAGGAATGGAGTGGAGAGGTGTATGGAGGAGAGGGGTATGGGCTGAGTTGAAGGATTAACCTTGTCGTGGGACAGGATGGCCGGGAAGAGGTTTGTTCGTGGCCACCCCGTCAGGGATTAGGGCGTCTGACAAGAGGTAGATAGATATAATTTGTTTAAACACAACATTTACATATCTTTCTATTGCGGAGATAATATGAGGAAATCAAGGAAAATAGGGATGCTAACCCTTGGTTAGGGAGGAGGCTATTAAATCCAGGTACTATAGTCTATTCGCTGTAAGTACGCGAGAAATCATGACTTCTAACCTCTGCAACTCAAAAACTACTAGAGTAATCGAGCTAATATTTCTACCATTTGGGAAGTCAGTCAAGGAATAGGTATGAGAATTTACAGTCAATTTTCTCTAGCCCTTTTACAGAGGATAGCAGTCATGGGGAGGTGTGGTGGAGTGGTCATGCCACTGGATTGGTAATCCAATGGACCCAGGTTCAAATCCCGATATGTCAATGGGAAGATATTATTGGGATTGAATTTGTGCTGTACCTAGTATCAGTGCATTACCACAAAGCCCACCGAAATGCCAAAAAAATACCCTCATTGTTCCCTGATTAAATAACACTGTATGAATATTCCCATATTCAAAATATGTTACAGGGGGACAATACCTTGTGAGTTCACTGCTCAATAGGTGGCGTTCTGAGAGTGAGGGTCTGAGTCTGGAGGGTGAGACGGTGAAGCACTTGGGCGAAGCAACCAGCCGCTTCAGAGATGGAGCTGCTTCGAGCCATGAATGGATGCTTCACATGTCTCACTCCCCAGACTGGAACAAGACCTCACGGGCTTCACCGTGTTGAGCGGTGGAATGTACAGGCTCTCAGCCTATGCCCGAGAGAGAGTAGTTGGAATATAGAAGGAAGAAAAAAAAAAAAAAAAAAACAAAAAAAAAAAAAACTTACAGCGAATACACTATAGCCAGTCAGTTTGTCAGTCTATGCCCGAGAGGGAGTAGTTGGAATATAGAAAAGAAAAAAAAATTACAGCGAATACACTATAGCCAGTCAGTTTGTAACTAAACCCTCACTCCCAACAAGGATCAGGAAGACAAGACTTGCTAATCCATTAGTGGGAGTAAATTCTGGAGGCGGGATTCCCAGTCCCAACCTCCAGGGGCTATCTGCGCCACAAAAGTGACGGGCGATAGGGTCGCCACATACCTACGCCAAAAAATCCCAAAACTTGAAAGGGAGGCAGAACCTGCTAAGCGCCACCCTATTCCCCATCTCTCTCTCTCTCTCTCTCTAACTATCTCTCTCCTTCCTCTTTTTCTAGGCTCCCCCCATTTGTCCAATCTCCTCCCTCCCCTCTTTTTATGTCAGATCTGCTTCCCAAACCATTTGTCTCTCTTCCTCGCGTTCTTCTTCTTCTGTTTTCCCTCCTGCCACTTTCGCTCTCACTTTCTCTTTATTCCCTCTGTATCTCACATTGTTACTCTCCTCACTCGGGCGGTCTTTCACTATTATTTGTAACCATAATTGATTGCACTTTCTTAACCATTTCGATGACGCTGTTCTCTCTATTATTCTGGCTGCTCGGAGACCATTGTATTCATCATAGCAAGGACGTGTGGGAGCCAGAGAGATAACGGATATATACTTTACAACTTTGATTCATGCTGGGTATAGTTATCTAAGGTTACCCAGAATAAAGTGAAGACAAAAATTATCATATATGAAAGGGGTTAACAAGTTATCCGTCTCTCACACACATACACGGTCTCTCTCTCTCTCTCTCTGTGTGTTTGTATTGATGTGTGTGTTTGTGTTGAATGTATATATCTTTGCTGTCTGTCTATCCTAATAGAACAAATGCATAATTTAATGATAAGGTTAGTAGGAAGGACTGGGGTGAAAAATGTGAGTAATTTTTTTTTGTTTTTCATAATATTTGTACATGGTTTACAATAATTTTAGTTAATGTACCTGCACTATCATATTTAATTTTCATGATATTGTTTATGCTCTCTCTCTCTCTCTCTCTCTCTCTCATAAAAGAAATACCATAGTCAATCTCACATATGACTCTCTGACCCCAGGATACCACACAGCCCGCACCATCCGAGCTATTGTTACCAGAGTATTTGTGAGTCAATATCAATTATACAGCACTAATACTCTGTGAAGGGGGAGTCAATATCAATTATACAGCACTAATACTCTGTGAAGGGGGAGTCAATATCAATTATACAGCACTAATACTCTGTGAAGGGGGAGTCAATATCAATTATACAGCCCAATACTCTGTGAAGGGGGAGTCAATATCAATATATACCACTTATACTCTGTGAAGGGGGAGTCAATATCAATTATACAGCACTAATACTCTGTGAAGGTGGAGTCAATATCAATTATACAGCACTAATACTCTGTGAAGGGGGAGTCAATATCAATTATACAGCACTAATACTCTGTGAAGGGGGAGTCAATATCAATTATACAGCACTAATACTCTGTGAAGGGGGAGTCTCGCCAGATATTTTTTTAACTACGGATTATCTTGAAACTTAAGGGGGAGATGGGCCGGTTTTCAGGACCACTGGCTTTCTCCCTCATGTTGAGCCCCATTAGTTTTCAGATGTTAAGATGTTTGCCCCATTAGTTTGTCGATTTTAAGACCTTTCGCCCCATTTATTAGTCAATACTTAGACCTTTCGTGCTATTTAGGTGTCGATTTTTTCCCTGGCGAACGATAGCGAGCCTGTAATGTTGGAAGAACCGGCCTTCGGCCGGGAAATTTTTCTACCGAAATTTTTTCAAATTAATCTAGAAGTGGGATCTAATGGATATTTTTTATAAATTTGATGGAGGTTTAGGGAGGAAACTAGAAAAATAATGAATACATGCAAAAATCGCCCAAAAAGTGAACCATCTCCCCTTAAGACCGGTTCACAGGAGCGATTGCAACTTTGGAGCAGCATCTTGATATTAAGCTGGTTTTCTAGTAACTTTATCACTGGTATTATCAATCCTGCTGACGTTAGAATGCTGTAGTTGACTGAAATCTTATAGAACTTGAATGGCGATGCTTCCATAATAGAAGTGCCGAGAAACGAAGTTGGATAATAAACGTTAATATGAACCGGCCTTTAGAATCCAAATAAAGGCCAAATCACACGAGTGGCGGGTATTCTCAGAGTCACAATAACCGAGTCAAATGTTTTCATAAGTGTAGCGTCCGTTTTCATTTAGACAATAGTGTAACTGTTGTACAGCCGGCCAAATAAGTAATGTTGCGGCACCAAGTATATTTCGATCAATAATTTATATCAGAGCACTATTTAAGAATTACTTCATCGGTTTCGAGGGAGATATACAAACACGTTCATATCTTTACACACCCTATTCAACATCCGACAGACATTGGTACAGCATAGAGCGATAAAAACGTAATGCCAGCGGAGACACGACTTACTTGGCCAATTGTACGGTCGCGCTAATAAGTCATGTCCCAGCTGTCATTACGTTTGGCTTGCTCTGTGATGTATTAATGTCCGTCAGATGTTGAATAGGGTGGGTAAGTGTAAGATTGTTTTTATATATTTCACTCGATATGAAGAAATGAAGCTTAGATATTGCTGATACCAAATTATTGATCGAAACATATTTGGTGCCGAGACATCACTTACTTAGCCAACTGTACATCACTACTGCAATAGTCACATATATACGCATAGTCACATATATACGCATAGTCAAAATGCTTCAACTATTATGATGAGCTGTAGTGGATTCCAGACTTGAATACACCGTCCGCTACTAAGCCTGCTCGCGTAACTCCGGCTTAAGGGGAGATTTCCACTTGAGGAATTTTTGTCTGGACCCCTTTATCCCTTATGTTTAGCCCCATTGCTTTTGAGATTTGAAGAAATTTGCCCTAGTAGTTTGGACATTTTAAGACATTTCGCCCCATTTATGTCAATTTTAAGACCTTTCGTGCCATTAAGGTGTCGATTTTTTCCTGGCGAGCGATAGCGAGCCTGTAATTTAAGAGCAACCGGCCTTCGGCCGGGAAATTTTTCTACCGAAAAATGTACAAATTTATCTTGAAAGGGGGTCTACGGGGTGTAATTTTAAGCTTGATGAAAACGTAGGGAACAAACTAAATACCTGCCCTTAATGAATGACAACACCCACCGATATAATTACTCGGATGACAACCCTATTACTGGGGGCTTCATTCTAGTTACAGGTGCCATGGAGACCGTTAGTAATATTTACGATTAATTATTCGATCTGTTTTAATACCACTTGGGTAATGATGGTAATTATAAGATAAAATAAGATAGGATGGGGTGTTCCGTGCTAAATCAACCGGTAGATCATTTAAACCAGTATAACTCAATAAATGCCATGTCAGTTTAACAGTATTGACTGACTAGGAACTGGTTGAGATGTAATGGTTGAGATGGTATCCTGGTAGAGTTGTTTTGTCAGCAAATGTGGGTAATGTTTACCTTGTATCACATAGCTTGGTTACCCACTATTGCTAACTGTATAAGGACATTAGACAGCGGAAGTCTAATTAGTCTGACTGGCTCACACGAGACAGATCCCTCTCACACTTACCCGATGCCACTGACTATCCAATAACAGTTTGAAGCTTTCCACCATTTCTGAACTGATTACATCAATAGGCAATCCATTATGCATATCTATTACCATGTGTAAGGCTTATTTCGACCTTATTCATCTATCATTAAATCCCTTCGGTAACTTAAATACCTTTTTCATATCCTTTTGAATTCTTCTTTTTAATGAATGATGTAAGCCGATGATGTAAACCTATAATTATAAAATGCATTTCTAATATTGTGGATCATTTTTGTCATACTTCATTGGATCGTTTCTCGAGAATCTACAGTATATCAATTCTATAACAAACGGCAACACAACTGAATAACATAAATAGTACATTATGAGGTCTCACAATTGTCAAGTTATGTTTTAGAGTCATGTCAGTGAATTGAGAATCCTGTTTGATTGTTAATTTTGTAATGCTTGTTATATGGGTATGAGCTCATTGCTAACAAACACAATTATATCAGATTAACAGTCTGAAATACATTCGTAGTCAGTTATATTTGAAACCTACCTTGGCGATATACAAACATCGAGAGTTGATTAGAGAAAACCAGTAAACTAATTATATAGTTCAATCATATATTTATGGCATAGTATCATATTGATGCTTCATTATATTGTACAGACATTCATAACCACGATTTTTCCCCACATATACTGCCTCCGCCAAATTCGTTGGAGGACGTTATGTTTTTGCCTCCATTTGTCTGTCTGTCTCTCTGTGTGTTTGACTGTAAACAAAATATTTAAAAAAATTATGAATTTATTTTCACAAATGTTAGTGGCCTGACAGGATATGTGCGAAGATAAAGCAATTAATTTTAGGTGATCGAAGATAAAGTAATAAATTTTAGGAAGTGATCGGGGGAGTGCATACCCCTGGCGCCATAGGCGGCTCATGAAGTTATTAATCAATGTTCACGATATTTGCTGGGCATATTGAAATACCATAGTTTCCCCAGGCCGCCACCACCCCCATAGAGAATAAAAGAGCAGTCTCCTCTCTTCAGTTAGCCGGAAGAAAACGGGAGCTTCCACTACCTGCCCAACCACTCATTAGGCCTTCACCTGCCACCTCCTTCCTAGAAGGACCCAAATCCAGCCCCATCATAAGGACCACTCCAGCCTATCTTCAGCACCACAGCAACCATCCAGCCAGAGCCAACAGCCAACATGTGTGGCAGCCATACAGCCAGCTACCATAAGGAATGATGCAGAGCATATTTTCTTTCTCGCACAGAGGTACAGCCAGTGGCGTCAGAAACAATGATGTCAGAGCTCCACCTCCTACAGCTAGCAGCCTACCTGCTGGTCCACCTGCCACCTGCAGAGAGAAGCTACCCACCCCCACCAAACTAGAATAAAAGGGACCGAAGGGCAGCCTTAGCCCCTCTCACTCTCAAGACTCCCACCACCAAGATCTGTAAGCAATCTCTCAAAACCCAAAGGCTGCAGTTGTTTGGCACGTCACCAGGTTCAATCTCACCTGCCCTTGCCTCACCTGAGTTCATGAACTCTCGCTCAGGAAACGAGTTCTGCAACCCTTGCTCGTTTAAATCTCTTTCAGAAACCCTTGTAAGGACCATGGTAACTTCGGAAACCCTTGCTTTCCAGCTACAGCATTCAGCAACAGTTGTACAGCAGCAACCTTGTTCAGCAACACGTGCGAGGCAAAGACAGGATTGCTCTAAAGAGAGTTCAGCAACCCTTACTCTCAGACTGAGTTTAGCAACTCTTGCTCAGCCACTCCCAAGAAGAATAACAAGAATCAGAATAATAACAAGATCAAATCCCACTAGCAGAGGTCCTCATTCCAGACACCCAAGACGAAGACGAAATGAGAGTTTGACCTCTCTGAGACCCCAAGGACAAATGTAACTAATTAATACATTGGTACAAGATAAATTTTGTCTCTGGTTGACAGAGTCCCTATTTAATAAAACAAAAAAGTCCTTCAAATAACACATACACGCTATCTTAATCAACCTTGCTGGGAATTAAATATATTAAGAAGTTCGTAGACGACTCCGACTACAACCTATATTAAATATCTTTATATTTGCTTTACTCTTTAACACCCGCCCATAAATACTTCCCATATTAAATTTGTCATACTCGGCCAATGTTCATACTTAAACTTAATATACGTTCTTCTCCAGAGTTCTACTGATTGTGTTGGATACATATTAAACTATCTCACGTCTTACTTACTTCATTGTTTATGTATTGTATACGAGTGATTGTGTTGGATACATACTAAACTATCTCACGTCTTACTTACTTCATTGTTTATGTATTGTATACGAGTGATTGTGTTGGATACATACTAAACTACCTCACGTCTTACTTACTTCATTGTTTATGTATTGTATACGAGTGATTTTTAATCCTAGTCGCAGACAGTAAACTTGCCTTAAAACCATATAATTATGCACTCTGGGTATTTATTCATGTGTTTTTGTATTGTAATCACCATATAATTTGTAAACAAAAATTCCTTATACAGTGAAGCATCTGTTCTAGTCTTAGTTTTCCAGTGTGGCTACGAATAAACCAATTTTGGTCGGTATTTTATATATATATATATATATATATGTGTGTGTGTGTGTGTGTGTGTGTTATACGTTTGATAATATTAGAGTAATCGGACATTTTATAAGGAGTTTAAGCATATATACCTTTAATGTTGTCTATCAAAAATGTTTGGGGACAACTGAAGGGAGCCAGGGGATTAAGTGATATCTAATTAACCCAGGCAATATTAATGGTTTAATACACCAGAATCAAGCATGGAAGTGCGTCATCTAACTGAACAATCCAAAGGAAAAATAAATGTATGCAAAGGGATAGTAAAAAAGAAATAGGATAATAGCCACATATATATATGTTTAGTTGATGCAGACAAATAAAACATTGAAGCATATTGAAAGTAGGCATACACAAACCGTGAAAACAGGAGATGAAAGAGAAAGAAAGGACAAATATAAGTGAAATAAGAGTCACAGGAAGGAAGCCAATAAGAGATACATTATGAAGGGAGGAAGCTGGTGGTAAAAACATGATAACAGAGACGTATTGAATGGAGGAAGAAAAAGTGTAAATAATAGGTGGACATTTATGCTACAGTCGTAAAAGGTAAATGCAGTATTTGGACAATACCATGAAACGGAATGCTGGAGAGAATAGATTGAATCATAATTATTAGGTCAAACAAATTGCATGCATAATGAGGAGAGGTATTAGGAACTCAAGTAAGGTATGACAACACATTATATATATATATATGTGTGTGTGTGTGTGTGTGTGTGTGTGTGTGTGTGTATTAACATGTATATAGGTATGTAAATTAAATCATGGAGAGAGGGTATACATGAGGAAAAACCTAATGGTGTAAGTAGTTTTAAACATTCAGTATCAGGAATCTGGAAACATTATACATGTAGACAGGAGAAGAAATTAATTAAACTGTAATGGATGTTTTGATATAGAAAATAAAATGTAAAATATACCATAAATGGGATATGAGACAAGCAATAGAGAAGTAACCCCATTCTTTATGAACACCAAAACCACAACGAAATTAGAGAGATAAAGGAAAGGAAAGAGCTTTAGAATTATAGAGTTAATATTAAATAAACGAAAGTTAAACCATTAAAACAAATGAGAAACGGAGAATATATCTGGAAGGGGAGTCACCATTCAAATTCAAACAAGACAAATAATATAAATGAAAGAAAATCAAGTACAAAAACAAGAAGGAAGATAGAGGATCATGCAATATATAAACACAAAATATGATAAAGCACAATGACAGATAAAAAATAGATAACAAATAGATAACGAATAGATAACGAATAGATAACAAATAGATAACGAATAGATAACGAATAGATAACGAATAGATAACGAATAGATAACGAATAGATAACAAATAGATAACGAATTGATAACGAATAGATAACGAATAGATAACAAATAGATAACGAATAGATAAGGAATAGATAACAAATAGATAACAAATAGATAACAAATAGATAACAAATAGATAACGAATAGATAACGAATAGATAACGAATAGATAACGAATAGATAACAAATAGATAACGAATTGATAACGAATAGATAACGAATAGATAACAAATAGATAACGAATAGATAAGGAATAGATAACAAATAGATAACAAATAGATAACAAATAGATAACGAATAGATAACAAATAGATAACAAATAGATAACGAATAGATAACAAATAGATAACGAATAGATAACAAATAAATAACAAATAGATAACAAATAGATAACAAATAGATAACGAATAGATAACGAATAGATAACCAATAGATAACGAATAGATAACGAGAGGGATCATTCGTAAACAAACAGCAAAACACGGGACAACGAAGGAGGGAGAAAAGGGAAATGGCAGAAAAATGAACTATTAGAGGAAGCAGGAGGGAGAAGGCGATTTTTACCCAAAACTTGAGCGATCTGTCAAATTTGGTAAGAAGCGAGGAAAGATAGAAAGATGGTCGGAAGAAAAAAAATGAGGGAAGAGAGAGAGAGTAGGTTACGGTACTGAAATAGCTAGACAGACAGATGAATAGAAAGATAGATAGGCCATAAACAGAAACGAATAATAATAATAATAGAAGAACAATATGTGTATAAGAATAGGGCGAATAATTGACTATATTTAGTCTATTTTAAGTTGAGTAGCCAATTTAGTACGCCATATCGGTAAAGAAATATGCAATTCAATTTGATTATAGGTTAAATAATAGTTTTAGCATAAGCATGTACCTTAAATACTGTATATTTTAATGCTATATATAGATATCTTAATTTAGCTCTACTTTGTGGATAGTGCTTGTATTGAGATCGCGTACTAATTGGTCTATCAAGTACAAATCGGCTAGTCTATACTACAAAATTGATAGACTAAATTATATTGACATAAATGTGCATAATATATATATAACCTTAAAGTGATGAACAGAGAAAAAGTTAAAGATAAAATAAAAACATACTGGGTGAAATAGGAAAAGTAAGGTACTCCAGAGAGAGAGAGAGAGAGAGAGAGAGAGAGAGAGAGAGAGAGAGAGAGAGAGAGAGAGAGAGAGAGAGAGAGAGAGAGAGAGAGAGAGAGAGAGAGAGAGAGAGAGATCCAGACCCTACTGTACATTACCATCGACCTAGTTTTTACAATCCATTAGTAACAGAACATCACGGTAAACACATATTGTATTAGTATATCCACAACACCTGTGGTGCAATGGTTGGTGTGGTCCTTTTACAAACCAAAATATCTCGGGTTCGTGTCCTGGATTAGCGATATCTTGGTCACCTAGTGGAGAAGTTGTAGGCACCAATCGAGCAGGGCAGTAACCATATCACAAGCATATGATAAGGAGTTGCTGGAACGCCTGTTTCATTTGCCTGACTTCCCCCACTGTTTCTATTTGGGCCTCACCTACACAGAGTAATTTCAGCTGGCTTTCACAAACACCTCCTCCTATTCATTTCACTAAGCTTAGCAAACACACCACACATCTTTCCAACACACCTAAATTACCTCTAACGTACCTTGATTTTGGTTCTGTCACTCTTTCAATCTTGGAGGGACACTTGTTGCAGGCAGCTTTGTCTTATGTTCTCCTTGGTCTCTTTGGTCTCACCTGTACAATCTCAAAATTTGCTGACGATACAAAAATTGCAAATAGCGTACTCTCGAAAGAACAAGTTGACGATATGCAACACAATCTAGATAAATTGTCATGTTGGGCCCAAATTTGGCAAATGAGTTTCAATGCGGATAAATGTAAAGTACTACATATCGGATACCTAAATGAGAAAGCAAACTATTCGATGAATGGCACTCAGCTTAAGAATGTAAACAGAGAAACCGATCTGGGAGTAACAATATCGAGTAACCTAAAACCGAGTCAACAATGTTCAGAAGTTGTTAAGAAGGCAAACAAAATAATTGGCTTTATAGGCAGGTCATTTGAGCATAAATCCAAAGAAGTTATCCTAACCCTTTACAATTCCTTAGTCCGCCCTCTTCTGGAATACTGCGTTCAATCCTGGTGCCCTTATTACCAAAAAGATATAAACAAGCTAGAACGAGTTCAACGTAGAGTTACCAAAATGATACCTAGCCTAAAGAACAAACCATACGAAGAGCGTCTTAGAGAATTAAATCTATTTCCTTTAACCCAGCGCAGATTAAGAGGCGACTTAATTCAAGTGTTCAAAATCATCAAAGGCATCGACAATATGAACTGTAGTAAGTACTTCACTATCGACCAATCTAATTACACGCGGGGAAACGGTTGCAAAATTATTGGTAAATCTTTTAACTCGCACGAATCTAAGAATTTCTTCTTCAATCGAGTTGTCAACTTGTGGAATGGGCTTCCCCGAAACGTTATAGACTGCATCACCGTTGATTCATTTAAACTCCGCCTAGACAAATATCTCGCATCAAACCCGCGACTGACTGCGTTTGTAAATGAATAACTTTATTTTATACCCCCCTCAGTTACTAACCCATCTGTCCCCTACTAACTTCCTAATCCTGCCACGGACATTAGTTCCAGGGCAGTAATTCCCTTTCCAATGTTCCCTTACCCACTCTAAACCACTGTTTGGA
Source organism: Paralithodes platypus (assembly GCA_032716605.1). Lineage (NCBI taxonomy): Eukaryota > Metazoa > Arthropoda > Malacostraca > Decapoda > Lithodidae > Paralithodes > Paralithodes platypus. Next base: position 36,832,735 of record CM064552.1, on the reverse strand, counting down.
CACTTGATCCTCAGTGTTTTGGAGGACAAGCAACCTAGAAGGGTCACTGGATCTGTTGTTGCTTGATTTCCTTTGTACTCCTTTGTACTCCTTCATACACATAGAACACAATAGGAACCTGGTGAATATAGGTGACCTCTGATCTAGGATAGGTAAGCTGTCAACATTTGGATACTATGCAACAGCTCCTGTGTACCAAGCTGGGTAACTCATCTTCCAAAGTCTCCATTTTGTGAACATATAGAGAAGTGCTCTGCAACAAAGTGCAACCGAGTGTAACACTAATTCCAACTTTTACCTGAACTGTTACTTAAAATAGGAACTGATTACAATGTCAAAGGCTAACGATATAAATCATTAAGGGGACATGGGCCGGTTTTCAGGACCACTGGCTTTCTCCCTCATGTTTAGCCCCATTAGTTTTCAGATGTTAAGATGTTTGCCCCATTAGTTACTCGATTTTAAGACCTTTCGTCCCATTTCTTCGTCAATATTTAGACCTTTCGTGCTATTTAGGAGTCGATTTTTCCCTGGCGAACGATAGTGAACCTGTAATGTTGGAAGAACTGGCCTTCGGCCAGGAAATTTTTCTACCGAAAAATTTACAAATTAATCTAGAAGGGGGATCTAATGGATGTTTTTATTTTTTATTTGATAAAGGTCTAGGGAGGAAACTAGAAACATAATGAATACATGCAAAAATCGCCCAAAAAGTGAACCTTCCCCCCTTAAACACATTTCAAAGCTGATATCAAAAGTCCGCAAACAACAGTGTTCTTATGTTCCTGAAAGATATGATATACTTGGATAGACTACCAAAGGTTGATGATTAATTATTGTGAAACTGAGATTTGAAACTATAACCTAATCAGTACCGATATATACTATACAGTTTATGCACTGGATATAATGGCTGTAGACATTCAACTGTAACCAAGCTCACATTCAACTGTAACCAAGCTCACATTCAACTGTAACCAAGCTCACATTCAACTGTAACCAAGCTCACATTCAACTGTAACCAAGCTCACATTCAACTGTAACCAAGCTCACATTCAACTGTAACCAAGCTCACATTCAACTGTAACCAAGCTCACATTCAACTGTAACCAAGCTCACATTCAACTGTAACCAAGCTCACATTCAACTGTAACCAAGCTCACATTCAACTGTAACCAAGCTCACATTCAACTGTAACCAAGCTCACATTCAACTGTAACCAAGCTCACATTCAACTGTAACCAAGCTCACATTCAACTGTAACCAAGCTCACATTCAACTGTAACCAAGCTCACATTCAACTGTAACCAAGCTCACATTCAACTGTAACCAAGCTCACATTCAACTGTAACCAAGCTCACATTCAACTGTAACCAAGCTCACATTCAACTGTAACCAAGCTCACATTCATTGTAGAACAAATAATGTATATATTTACGTTAGTACATACTTATACATTTATAACGACGAATTAATGTATATAAACTATAACACAATTAAGCACATACCATTACACCTACACTACACTACTTGAATAACTCTCAGCTATAAATGATAAAACTCTCGGTGTAGCATTTCTTTCCAATAAACGTGTCTATTTTTTCCTCATCTGCTTCTGCTATTACGACGGGGTTTATGGTTTAATAAAGTATTTTGTTTCGTGCATTACTGTTTTACTGTATCTGCCACCTTTCCTCTTGTTACTATAGCATGTCGTTCCATTTATCTTCATCATATCATTTCCCCAAACTTTAAAGCGCTTCTCTCTCTCTCTCTCTCTCTCTCTCTCTTTTCTAGTTATGTTTTGCTTCTCTTCTTAAGGGGAGATGGGCTTATTAAATTGCTCTTTTATGTATCTTTTTATTATGTTTCTAGTTTCCAACCTAGATCTCCATCAAACTTAAATAAACATCCATTAGATCCCCCTTCTAGATTAATTTGTACATTTTTCGGAAGAAAAATTTCCCGGCCGAAGGGCGGTTCTTCTAACATTACAGGCTCACTATCGTTCACCAGGGAAAATATCGACACCTAAATAGCACGAAAGGTCTAAATATTGACGAAGAAATGGGGCCAAAGGTCTTAAAATAGTCTAACTAATGGGGCAAACATCTTAGCATCTGAAAACTAATGGGGCTAAACATGAGGGAGAAAGCCAGTGGTCCAAAAAACCGGACCATCTTCCCTTAAACTACCTCAGTGTGTAATGTCTTCTCTCTAACTCTCTCTCTTTTTGTATGCCAGTTATTATCTCTCTCTCTCTCTCTCTCTCTCTCTCTCTCTCTCTCTCTCTCTCTCCCCCTTTGCACTGTATTCTTCTCTCTCCCTAGCTCTCCTTCTTTCTCTCCTTCGCAGCAGCTGTTTTAAGAGGAGCTGTCAAGACGGATTATTCTCCTTCTGAACCATCTGCCTCCTTCATGAGTTTCTTCTTTCAGCCCTTCTTTCTTTCCTGTCTTCCCTCTTTCTTGGGTGCTGTTTTGTCTTCCTCCCTTCCTTCTTTCCTCTCTTATTTTGTCTTCCTCCCTTCCTTCTTTCCTTCCTTATTTCCTTCGTTAATTATTGTCTTTCTTCCTTCGATTTTGTCTTCCTCTCTTCCTTCCTTATTTCCTTCGTTAATTATTGTCTTTCTTCCTTCGATTTTGTTTTCCTTCCTTCCTTCTTTTGTTATTCCTGACCTTTGTCGATTTTCTCTTTTAGTTTTGTTCGTATTGCTACCTTCCTATTTTCCTTCCTGTTCAAGAGCAATTTATAGCGAGGCCTTCCTAAGGGTTAAGGGGAGGTTTCTAGTTTGTTTCCTACTCCTCCAGCAATCTAAAAATGTCACCCCCTTGACCCCCTTTCAAGATAAATTTGTACATTTTTCGGTAGAAAAATTTCCCGGCCGAAGGCCGGTTGCTCTTAAATTACAGGCTCGCTATCGCTCGCCAGGATAAAATCGACACCTAAATGGCACGAAAGATCTTAAAATTGACAGAATGGGCCGTAAATTCTTAAAATCGCCAAGCTAATGGGGCGAACGTCTTAAAATCTCAAAAGCAATGGGGCTAGTCATGAGGGAGAAAGGAGTCAAGAAAAAAGTCCCTCAAGTGGAAATCTCCCCTTAAGTGCCCCATTAATGACTCCTTCCGTTCGTCTATACATTAGAGGCTACCATAGCGCAGTTGAAATATATAATTCATGCTCAGATTAATATGCAGGGTTCGAAACTGCATAATAAATCGTAGGCTTGTCCATATTTCTTTAACTGTCTTGCTAGCGTAATGCATGGTGCGCGGAATTTCGATGGGAGTATCCTGGGTTCGAGTCCTCGGAGTGCCACATGTATTTGTTGATTTCATTAATTGAGTTTAGATGTGAAGTTGGGTTCTAGTCATGTGGTGATGGGCTGGTCTATCAGAGTGAGAACTGAGCGATCTCTGCCATACCCATAGCTTACTCTGACTGTTCCTTTAACTTATATATTTTCTAGATCTCAAGTGACGGCGTCTTTTCCGTGGATTGACCTCCCAATCTACCAAGATTGGAAGCCAAAGCGTCACATTTTTCCCTTGCCCCTTAACTTTCTCTTCATAATTACTGAGGGGCACAGGGCCCTGGGTGGGGCTTTGGTTTCCCGGGCGTTTCTGCACCCTCCTCAGCTCCCCGCCATGGAGTGGCTTCGGTCACCCCGGCTTTATTGTGGTCGGCAGGGAGGGTTCTGTGGGGGCGCTCGGTTATGGCCTTGGAATTGCTCGGGGCCTTGGGGCTGTTCGGCCAGGCAGCATGGGGAACAACAACAACAAGATGTGAAGTTGGTTGGTGTAAAAAACATAATAATTCCTTCTTTCTTCCTTCAATCATTCTTTCCGTCTATCTATCTTACTTAGCTTCTATCTATCTTTCTTAATTTCATTGCTTTCACTAATTAGGGTTATTTGTAAGTTAATTGGTGGGTTGGTGATAATATGAATCTACCTGTTTTCTGTAATACCTTTCATTCTCACATCTTTCCTTGCTTCATAAGCTTCTTCATTTTGTCCGTCCTTTTCTTGTTTCGCCATCAGTTTAACCCTTTCACGCACATATGACGTAGAGGTGGCCAGATTAGCAATAAGAAATAGAGTTCTCTCACTCTTATAATTACCTCTCCAAAATTAGTTTTCTGCCCACAGCTAACTCAAAGACAACTGCAGAGGTTCAAGTAACTAAACTAAAGGTTTATAAACAAAACTGATGGTAACACAGGCTTTAAGGGGGGGGGGGGGATTTCCACTTGAGGGAGTTTTTTCTTGACTCCTTTCTCCCTCATGTTTAGCCCCATTGCTTTTCTAATTTTAAGACGTTCGCCCCATTATTTTGATGATTTTAAGAACTTTCAACCCATTTCTGCCAATTTTAAGACCTTTCGTGCAATTTAGGTGTCGATTTTATCCTGGCGAGCGATAGGGAGCCTGTAATTTAAGAGGAACCGGCTTTCAGCCGGGACATTTTTCTACCGAAAAATGTACAAATTTATCTTGAAAGGGGCTCAAGGGGGTGTAATCTTAAGATTGATGGATATCTAGAGACCAAACTAAAAACCTCCCCTTAAAGTATCCCTAATAGGCTCAAAATCGCGTCATATGTCGGAGAGGGTTAATATTTAATTCTTGCTTCCATCTTAGGTTCGTAGCTGTGGGTTACTTATTTCAATCCTGTCCTTTACCACTCCTGGCTTCATAAGGGTCTTCAATCTTCCATATTATTTTCGTCAACCTTTTTCTCTCCGTCTCTCTTGCCTTGGTCCATTGCTTTATTAGTCTTATTACGTTATTGATTTGCTTTACCTTCCTTTATTGCTCTTTCTCTTTGTTCGTGGTTTTCGGTTCATGCATTTTCTTAAGGGGAGGCAGTTATTTTTTCGAGTCCTCCTCCTCCCTCATGTTTAGCCCTATTAGTTATGATATTTCAAAACATTCACCCCATTAGTTTGTCGATTTTCAGACCTTTCGTCCCATTTATTTGTCAATATTAACACATTTCGTGCCATTTAGGTGTCGATATTTTTCCTGGCGAGCGATAGCGAGCCTCTATTTGAAGAGGAATCGGCCTTCGACCGGAAAAATGTACACATTTATATCGAAGGGGGTCTTGTGGGTGTTTTTTTAAATTTGATAGAGGTTTAGAGAGCAAACTAAACCCCCTCCTTAAACCATTGAGCCGAACCAGTAAATTATGGTGCACAATACCGCCTGAACTCCCTTAAGTTGAATAGTTTTATATTTGTAATTACATATCTATCTATGCATCAATTCAGCTCTCTAACAATCTATCTATCCTTCTTGATTCCTTCATCTATTCTTCCGTCATAATTTCCATATCCTACTCTCAAATATACTCTTCTTGTCCTCCTTACCTCCCATTTGCCCATGTTCGTAAACTTTTCTTTTATTCCCAGTATGTCTGAACCATTCATTCATATTACTCGAATCTCTCCTTCGCTAATCTCTCGCTAAATTTGCCTCTTCTTTCACCATACCTCGAGTTTTTGTTATTTCTTCATCAATACATTTTTTTTTCTCTGCCAATGTATATTTTTTCTGTTTATTTTTTCTTTCTTTCCTTGCATTCACCGGACCTTCATATTCGGATTGTTTCTTACATTTCCTGGCCTTTGATCCAGTCGAGCGTACCAATCGGTCTAGCTTTATTTGTATCCTTCTTTTTGTATTATCGCCTGTCTTCTTTCTCGCATTTTGCCTTTGGTTTGCTCTCTTGTCTCTCTTCCTCTTTGTATTCTTTCTTCTTCCTAATATTGATTTTGTTAAAGAGGATTTTTCTAATCTCATACGTAGTCTTACATTTAGTATTTAAGGAGAGGCAGACCGTTTGTTTGGCCATTCAATCCTATATTTCTTAGTTTCCTCACTAGACCTCCACCAAGCTTAAAACAAAAAGCTCTAGCCCCCCCCCCCCCCCTTCAAGATAAATTTGTAAATTTTTAGATAGAAAAACTTCCCGGCCGAAGGCCGGTTCCTCTTAAAATTTCAGGCTCGTTATCGCTCGCTAGGAAAACATAGATACCCGAATGGCACAAAAGGTTATAAAATTGACACAGAAATGGGACGAAAGGTGTTAAAATTGCCAACTAACGGGCCGAACGTCTTAAAGTCTCAAAACTAATGGCGCTAAACATGAGGGAGAAGGGGGTCCAGAAAACGGTCTGCCTCCCCTTAAGCTGGTTTCCTTTCATTTTACTCGTTTTGATTTGCCTGTCCTCACTTTTTGTTTTAGTTTTCTTCTGACATCGGCCGTTCTCGTCTTCATTGAAATCCTGTGTGTCTTTCTCAATATCATCACTCTTCATTCCTTATTGCTTATGTCCATCCTTTATAACATTCCTTACAACACTATAGTTTCATCTTTCCTCCACTTTGTTTGGAATTTCAACCTTCCTCTCCCATCATTTTTGTGTATATTTCTTTTATCCAGCCAACCAAACTCTCCTGTATTTCAAATTTCCCAGGTTCAGTTTTTGTTTGTTACACAGATTTTTCTTCAGCATATACTGTACATCCGGTTAACAAACACATATTATGTATTTATTCATTTATGTTTTTGATTCACTAATTTTCCTTCCTCTCTTTAAATTAATCTATGTTGATGTGTGTTGTGCTGGGAACTCGCTTCCCCTGAAACTTAATAAACAGTAATTGAAATACATTTAAGCTTGTTGCCATCCTAATTACATTATTTACTTTGGTGCAACGGAATACATTGATTAATTAGTTACCTACATGTGTCGATCAGACGGCCATACTATTAATCTACACCGTAATGAAGCACTATGCAATGAAGTACATCATTGAAACGTACGGTAGCTTTCACCGAACTATTTTAAAATGTCAGACTATACATCAAGATCTTTACAGAGTAACACATTTATTTATTTTACACACTGACAATTATGTTTAAACAGGAATTAGGTGAAGTCCTCGCTAGTCTATTATCATGTATCACAAACGTAGCTAAAATGTATGCATAACATTATAAGATGTACATAAAATAACATCATAATTGAATTTATAATAATACATGTCTTATTATTGCACTCTTTATATACGGTACTTCATTAGCCTTATTAATTATTGGCATTAACCTTTGTATTTTATACACCAATAATCTGTTCCCATTTTCTGAAATCGGTATTATATATATTAATCTTCAATGTTTCTGCTTTCTTTTATTGCCTACCCTACTTGATTTGGCATCAATCATTGTTTGTTTCCTTCATCAATATTTTACGGCAATTATTGTTCATAGCTGTATCATTCATCTAATGTCTTTCTCTCTAGAATAATTCGTATTGATTATATAAAACAAATCCTACTAATCCTAGTACAATAATTGCTACTTAATGCATCCAGTGTCATCACGTTAACAATCGTATTATCTAATAGAATATATGTTCAACCCCTTTAGCAGGTCGATTATTATAGACTAAAGCTGGTATCACACGAGCGCTTTTTCACTCAACATTTATCCTCAAAACTGGTCTGGCAGCTTATGAGGTCAACATTTAATATATTTCTGTCACCTAAATTCATCTATCATCAGTCTAGTCTCCGATAACACTGCAAAATATTCAAGAAATGTTACCAGAAAAATGTCGATCATCGAATGTTGACTATAAAAACTCTCGTGTGATACCCGCTTTACTGACAATTTCAGCCAGCTAATTAAAGATCACTGTGAATGAGAAGAATAAACCCTCTAACAATGCCATTAAAGATTACTGTGAATGAGAAGAATAAACCCTCTAACAATCCCATTAAAGATCACTGTGAATGAGAAGAATAAACCCTCTAACAATGCCATTAAAGATTACTGTGAATGAGAAGAATAAACCCTCTAACAATCCCATTAAAGATCACTGTGAATGAGAAGAATAAACCCTCTAACAATCCCATTAAAGATCACTGTGAATGAGAAGAATAAACCCTCTAACAATCCCATTTTAAAGTTAGTTGCGATCGTCTGGACAAAACGCAAAGTGGTGTCCTTTGATTCAAGTGATTACAATGATAAATATGGTTCTTATTCATAAGAGGGTAATTTAAATGTTATTTTTATTTATTTCTTACCTTTAACTTCTACATTTCACGTTCCACTTACATGCTACACAATTAGTACGACATTGGCTCTTTTTCATTAGACTTTCATTTAGACCTTCCACCACCCTCATTACCTTAAGGGGAGATTTCCACTCGAGGGATTTTTTTCTTGACTCCTTTCTCTCTCATATTTAGCCCCATGCTTTTCTAATTTTAAGACGTTCACCCCATTATTTTGCCGATTTTAAGAACTTTCGACCCATTTCTGTCAATTTTAAGACCTTTCGTGCCATTTAGGTGTCGATTTTATCCTGGCGAGCGATAGCGAGCCTGTAATTTAAGAGGAACCGGCTTTCAGCCAGGACATTTTTCTACCGAAAAATGTACAAATTTATCTTGAAAGGGGCTCAAGGGGGAGTAATCTTAAGCTTGATGGATATCTAGAGACCAAACTAAAAACCTCTCCTTAACCACCATCATTAACGGTCTATTCAAATACCAGACCTTAAGGCAATCATTCTAACTTATCATTAAGGCTCTGACAATCTATTACTAGACCTAAAGGGTAGGTATTCACTTTGTTCCCTAGACCTCCATCAAGCTTAAAATTACACCCCCTTGACCCCTTTCAAGATAAATTTGTACATTTTTCGGTAGAAAAATGTCCAGGCCGAAGGCCGGTTCCTCTTAAATTACAGGCTCGCTATCGCTCGCCAGGAAAAGATGGACACCAATATGGCACGAAAGGGCTTAACATTGACATAAATGGGGCGAAAGTTCTTAAAATCGCCAAACTAATGGGGCGAACGTGTTCAAATCTCAAAAGCAATGGGGCTAAACATGAAGGAGAAAGGGGCCTAGAAAAAAATCCCTCAAGTGGAAATCTCCCCCTTAAAAGTGACCGGTTAATCCTAGGTATTGTATAAACGCTCTGATAATCTTATACTAGACCTTAAGAGGAGATTTCCACTTGAAGGATTTTTTCTGGACCACTTTCTCTCTCATGCTTAGCCCCATTGCTTTTTAGATTTTAAGACACTCGCCCCCTTTAGTTTGGCGATTTTAAGAACTTTGGCCCCATTTCTATCAATTTTAAGAACTTTCGTGCCATTTAGGTGTCGATTTTTTCCTGGCGAGCGATAGCGAGCCTGTAATTTGAGAGGAGCCGGCCTTCGGCCGGGACATTTTTCTACCGAAAAATGTAAAATTTTGTCTTGAAAGGGGGTCTAGGGGGTGTAATTTTAAGCTTGATGGAGTTCTGGGGAAGAAACTAAATACCTCCCCTTAAGAGATATCTGTTCGCCCTAATATCTTATAAACGCTCTGACAATCTAATACTAGACCTTAAGAGATACCTGTTAATCCTATGGTCATATTTACGCTCTGAAAATCGACCTGTTGATCTAATTATGTGATCAACACTGACAATCTAATCAATGTTCGTCGTAAATGTTTGATGTGACAATGACTAGTCTATTGTTTTCCAGCTGAGGGTAAATTGTCATGTTTCTGTCTCTGTTACTCAGCTATAAGGTAGATTTTGTAGCGAAAGATGATGGTTATTCTGAAAACTTGGCCTTAATACGACACACAGCCATAGTAGTTTCATATATTGCCATTAAGCATCGAGAAATCAGCTAATAAGAGATTCCAACAATACAGTATAGTCGTTACTTTGTATATTACATCAGTATTGCACTTACAAATACCTTTTGCTAAGCATTTATTTAATACGGTAGCCTTCTGAACTGGCGACGTCTTCATGATTTTCTTCTAACTAAATTTAGACGATTTTGTGCAGTTTAAGGGGGGTGACCTGCTTTTTGTTCTCCTTTTAAATTTATTTCTTGCTCTGGCTTATATCCATTCGGCTCCTTTCAGCCTACTGTTTTAAGACGTTTATTCCCATCCAGGTGTCGATATCTTCCTGGCGAGCGATAGCGAGCCAGCATTGTATGGAGAAATCCGGCTTCGCCGGAGAAAATTTTCTATCGAAAAATGTACAAATTTAGTATACTGTCGAAACATTTTGAATAATATGCTGGCTCGCTACCGCTCACCAGGAAAAAATCGACACCTGGATGAGGGTAAACGTTTTAAAACAGTAGGCTAAATGGGGCCAAATTAATAAAAGCCAGAGAAAGAGAGAAAAGGAGGGGAAATAGGCAGGTCACCCCCCTTAAGAACAGGAGGGGGAATAGGCAGGTCACCCCCCTTAAGAACAGGAGGGGGAATAGGCAGGTCACCCCCCTTAAGAAAGATGTGTGGTAGTAACAAGGCTTATGTAAGATAGTTCGTAGCCTGTTAATAATTGCTGGAGGTCCTTTTGAAACTGAATAAAATCATCTTACAGCAGCCAGAATATAGTTAAGATAATGTCACCGCTACTGAACGGGTTAAGAAAGCTACTATTTCAAAAGTCAAACTCCGGCATCTACTTTGTACAATTCATTATTTGGTAACGCTGCTATTAATACTACTGCACTGTAACTTATCAAGCTTAAGGGGTGATGGTTCACTTTGTGGAAGATTTTTTCATTTATTTATTATTTCTTTTAGTTTCCTCCCTATACCTCCATCAAACTTAAATAATCATCCATCAGATCCCCTTTATAGAAAAATTTGTACATTTTTCGGTAGCAAAATTTCCCGGCCGAAGGCCGATTACTCATAAGATTACAGGCTCGCCAGGAAAAAATAGACACCTAAATGGCACGAAAGGTCTTAAAGTTGAAAACGAAATGGAGCAAAAGGTATTAAATTCGCCAAACTAATGGGCCGAACGTCATACAATCTGAAAACTATTGGGGGTAAACATGAGGAAGAAGGGTGACCAGAGAAACAGCCCATGTCCCCTTAAAACAAGGGTAAATATACTCAAGCTACATATATTAATTGCAATATATTCTTGATTACTTGATATACCTGGCTCGTCTGTAATTTAATGAGTCTATCACTATCATTCCATACCTTCCTTAATACCATCTGGGATGACCTCTTTTGGGTTATTGCAATATTTCGTTTAATAATAGCAAGGATTTTGTTTTTGCCATTTTTGAGCAATGAATATTAGTTTGTCCCTTAGGCTAACAATAATGGCTTCCCAGACTTCTTATACATTTAAACAAGCCCATGCAGACCCCCTTCAAGCTAAATCTAAATTTTTCGGTAGAAAATTGTATCGGCCTAAGGCTGATATATTTAAAGTTAAAGGTTCGCTGTCGCTCACCCTTCTCTTTCTTCTTCTTCACTATCATCATCGTCATCTTATAATATTTGATTTATGTGAATGACGGAAACAAAATACAAAGCTGCCTGTAACATGTGTCTCCTCCAAAGTTGAAAGAGTGACAGACACAGATTCAAGGTAAGTTAGAGTCATCATGTCTGGACGCATGGAGCTTGAAGGTAAAGACAGATTGGGGAAAGAGTTCCAAAGCTTGTGTGTTGAGTACAAGAAAGGCTGGAAAAATATTTTTAATTTTGGGTTTGAGAGTTAGCAAGAATAGGGGTGGGAGTATGTTAAAAGGCGGGTGCACCCCACTTACCATAAGGGAGGGGGAATACATTGAAAAACTTCTTTTAGACAAAGTAGAAAGGAATGCCTTTCGCATCATTAACTCACGTCCACTCACCGATTCTCTGCAGTCTCGCTCTCTTCGTCTCAAGGTTGAATCTCTCTCACTATTCTATCATTATTACAATAATCAGTGTTCCTTAGAGCTCTCTCCGTGTATGCCACCCCATCTACGTAGAGCACGTAGCACCCGTCTTACAACACAATCACACCCCTACTCTGTCCAACACTCCAACTCAAGAGTGAGCCGATGTTCCCAGTCTTTCTTCTATTCAACAGCTGAGGTCTGGAATTCTCTCCCTGAACCCATCTTTCCCTATGTCTATGTCTTAAATTGCTTCAAACAGGAATTATGTCCAGGAATTTGGGCTCGAACGTTCCTTGATTTTGGCCCTGTCACTCTTTCAACTCTGGGGGAGGCACTAGTCACATGCAGGTCTGCCTGTTGTTTTCCTCATCCACATAGAACATAAAATTGCGGTAGAAGATTGAGAGAGATGCAACATTGCAGCGTATAGAGAGAGAGCTTGTAGGGAATTAGTGTGAGGAGGCGAGTTAATGACGCAAAATGCTTTTGACTCTAGACTTTCGAGAAGAGTGGAATGAATGGAATTTCCCCACACATGTGAACAATACTCAATACGTGGGCACACTGTACCCCTGTACAGAGCAAGAAGCTGTGCAGGGGTGGATAGTCTAAGGAGACAGTTGAGCACACATTAACCTTTGGGAAGCTGTTTTAGCAAGAGTGGTAATATGATCTTCTAAGAAAGGTCAGAAAACATTAAACCCCAAAATACTGAGAGAAGATGAAGTGGTGATTTGTGATGTTTTTAAGTATAAGGAATAGCCCTGTGGGAGTTATTGACTGGTAGATAAATGCAGAAATTGGGTTTGGAAGCAATGAAAGTACCAAGATTATCTCTGCCCAAATCAGAATGGGTTGATAGATCAGAAAATAAATGTGCTATGGTCTCATCACGTGGATATTGTATGTGTTTGCATGCTGGGTCATTCTGTTATGTTAGTATTTACTCTTCTCTTCCTTACCCTTATACGTCTCCATCAATATCACCATCCTCATTCCCCCCCCCCCCTCCCCCTTTCGTCTATTCCGGTCCTCCACTCGCTCTCTTCATTCCCCCTCTTTCTCTGCCACGTCCTCCTTCTTCTCCTCCTTTTTTTCACTCCTACTCTTCTCCACTCCGCCACCTTCCTCCCCCCCCCCCATCCTTCTCTTCCCTCCACTTCTCCTATCATTTTCTTCCCCCTCCCCTCCTCCTCCACGTTCCCTCCCACTCTTCATCATACTACTCTCTGTCTGCTCTCATCCTCTTCCTCATTCAATTTCCATTCTCTCTTCTCCCACCTCCTAAATCTTCCTTCTCCTGCATCTCTCTCTCTCTCTCTCTCTCTCTCTAGTACAACATGATTAATGACAAGATAACCTGGCAAAAATTAACACTGTTTTCAGTTGGAGAAAAATTAACACTGTTTTCAGTTGGAGATAACAGAAAAAAAGGTGAAGGTATGCACGCCATTTCCTTTCCATTTCTAACTATTCTATATATTCCTTCAGGCGATTTCCAAGTCCCGTAAAATTATTTACTTCTAACTGTTTTCATGTACGGCAAATAGCCATAGGGATCGGAGGGTGAGGAAAGAGTCTTCATCTTTGCTATCCTTTCCTCCACTTACTCTTGGGGTTGCTATCTCTTCTGGGATTAAGTCCTGGCCACCTCGCAGGGATCGTAAGATCTGTTAGGCCAGAGTATTTATGTAAATCTATGTAAATATCTCTCTCTCCATCCCTTCTTTCCCCACTCTCCTCTCGGCAATAAATTCTTCTCTCACTGAACCTTAAAACACAAAAGAACCTCTCCGAAAATACACGTTCAGAAAAAAAAAAAAAAAAAAAGTGGGGGAGGGGGTCGGCAAAAAGTAAAAGAATGGGAAACCGAATCTGCGTAAACCATCACAAAAGAGCGACCGGATGAGAGACTTCGGAACCACGTCGCAGATTCGGCTCCAGCAGGGAAGTTGAGAGACGAGGGAGAAGTTTCGGCGACGGAGGGGGGAGGCAAGGGGCCTTTTAAGGTTATGGGCGAAGGGGTATGCGTTAGTAATGCGTAGGTGGTGGAGTTCCCGGCCGATAAATACAGTTCGGATAGAAGTGCCGGGATCGTATGGGGCGGCGAAATTGTATACCGGTGTCTCCGATAGCGCGGGTGTGAACGGGAAGATATGAGCGGGAATATTGGCGCGAAGATCAAAACACGCCTCTCTGTCTGTCTGTCTGTCTCTCTGTCTCTCTCTCTCTCTCTCTCTCTCTCTCTCTTTCATCGTTAAGATTCGCTTAATAAGGATAAAAAGATCGCATTGTCCAACCATCATAAAAGTGTAAAAGTGGGATTCAATAACGTTGCGTTTACTGATGAGAGAGAGAGAGAGAGAGAGAGAGAGAGAGAGAGAGAGAGAGAGAGAGAGAGAGAGGTCGTTTTATGCACAGGCTACAGAGATTCTAGAAGCCATTCGATGCAGCCGAGAGTAAATCTGCTAAATTTGAGACACAAAATTACACTTGGAGTTAGAATACATTTGATGGCCTACAGTGCCAGGATTCGAACCCCGAATATATGATACTAGCGAGAGTTTATTGCCAGGCATCCATCCATATTACGACACCCATGATCTGATGAAAGATATACAACACATTTTAGTAAGCGTGTGAAGTGTTGTATGCTAACTTTGATTGAATAGTACTTTGATAACAATAGCTTGGTGGAAGTTGCAATGACATAGACATTCCTTATCTATGTACTTGATAATGATTATAAATGTTGAGTACAATAGATCAGATCCAAGTAATTTGATGATACAGATTTGGCCAAAGTTCATATTATAAGCATTCCTGGACGTTTTGCACTCAGCCGGGAAATATTATCTCTATGCAAATTAAGGGGAGATCTCCACTTGAGGGGTTTTTTTCTTGACCCCTTTCTCCCTCATGTTTAGCCCCATTGCTTTTGATATTATAAAACGTTTGCTCCATTAGTTTAGCGATGTTAAGAACTTTCACCCCATATTAAGACCTTTCGTGCAATTCAGGTGTCGATTTTATCCTGGCGAGCGATAGCGAGCCTGTAAGTTAAGAGGAACCGGCCTTCGGCCGGGACATTTTTCTACCGAAAAATGTACAAATTTATCTTGAAAGGGACTCAGGGGGTGTAATTTTAAGCTTGATGGAGGTCTAGGGAACAAACTAAATACCTCCCCTTAAACAAGATAAAAATAAAAATGAAATCAAACTCAGACGCATCACAAATGTTAGTAGGGAAGATCCTAACACAGTATACAGAAAAGCTTCACAGTTCTTGGTTAGGGGGTTATTGTGGTGTTTTTAACATTATTATTAAAAATATTTACTGTTTTTGGAAAGTTTGACAATTTTTTATTTAGTTTGCCCCTTAGACCCACATTCAAGCGAAAACAAAAATGATAATAATACTAATAATCAATACGAAAAATTATAATACTAATAATAAATACGATTTTTTTCTTCAGAACCCTCTTCAAGCTAAAGTTGTATATATACCTTTCGGTACAAACAAATTAGCCCAAGACCTAGTTCTCCTTAACCCCTTCTGTACCGGCGACGTCTGTTGTATCTAATTCTAGCTATATTTGGACGATGTTATGTAGCTTAAGAAGGATCTGTAGTAGTTAAAAGGGTTGACTGAAATAGTTCTAAGCCTTATAATTGCTGGAGATCCTTCCTAAACTGAATACAATAGATTAGTAAAAGCTAGAATATAATGAAAATACTTCGCCGGTACAGAAGGGGTTAAATACAGGCTAGTTATTGCTCACCAGGAAAACATATCGACCCCTGAATAGGCTGACGCATTATAAACTCGCCCAAGTAATGAGGCGAAACATGAGTGATCCAATAATATGTAAATAAATACACAAATAAATACATAAATATAATTATACAATATAGCCTCCCATAGATTATATATGGTTAAGGGGAAATGGGCCGGTTTTCTGGACCACTTTCTCCCTCATGTTTAGCCCCATTAGTTTTCAGATGTTAAGGGGACTACACACCCTCTGACACTAAACAAATAATAAAAGACAAAATAT
This sequence comes from Paralithodes platypus, assembly GCA_032716605.1. NCBI lineage: Eukaryota > Metazoa > Arthropoda > Malacostraca > Decapoda > Lithodidae > Paralithodes > Paralithodes platypus. The sequence goes on along the minus strand of CM064552.1, from coordinate 36,816,940 downwards.
TATATCTTTCACCTCGACACTTACAGGGTATAATCAAATTATTAATGCCGACTTTGTGGGAGCATGAGAATGTGGTATGTCATGACATCATGACGTCACGACGTCATGATGTCACAACTTCCTGCGGTCTTTATATTTGTCCTAGAGACACCTGCTGTTGCATGTAAATACTCGAATACCATACGAAGAGCAGCGTGTAATCTCGTTTTTCTTAAAATTTCCAATACGTCATGAGATATCGAGGTCATAAAATGTACGTTGTGCGCGACGCCGCGCCGATCGCGATTTGCTTTAATAAAATTCCCCCTGACACTCAAGTTTTTCACTCTATCGAAAAACAAAAAAATACACGATGAAGGTACAGCCAATATGTGTTAACATGAACTTTTACGAGTAGCTCCAATACAATACAATGGAGTAGTTACACTTGGAAGTTGCCAATATATGACTGGGAAATCGCAGACGAAAGTAATGTATATATATATAAAAATCTCAATTTTCTGGTGGTGTGTCAAGAAAAAAAATGGCTAAGTTACTCATAAAAACTAAGTTTTCTGATTTAGGTATTAGAAGAAAACGTAAACTAGCCAGTAATTTAGGGTAAACTAGGATTTTTCTATATGTACCTCTTATAATACGTATCATAGGTGTATGTCAGTGTTTTTTGGGGGGAGGGGTGGGGGGGGGATTGATGTCATAGTGATGTCATATGGGTGTTTATGCCCTCTTATGTTATTCTCCATTGTTGAAAGAAGCATTTTAGACCCCCTCCCAAAAACAAAAATCATGACATTTTGGTTGTGTGGGGCACCCCCACACAACCAAAATGGGGGTGGGGTGGGTAGGGATGTCATATGGCTGTTTATGCCATCCTATGCTATTCTCCTATGTTAGAAGAAGCATTTTAAACACAACAACAAAAATCTTGAAATTTTGGGCTGGGGGGTGGGGGAGCGTCCCCTTAAGATGTTTGCCCCATTAGTTAGTCGATTTTAATACCTTTCGCCGAATTTCTTGTCAATATTTAGACCTTTCGTTCTATTTAGGTGTCGATTTTTTCACTGGCGAACGATAGTGAGCCTTTAATGTTGAAAGAATTAATCTAGACGGGGGATCTTATGGATGTTTTTTTTTTTTTTTAATATGATGGAGGAAAATAGAAAATAACGAATACATGCAAAAATCGCCCAAAAAGGCCTCAGAGTCTATGCTTTTAATGGCACAGTAAGTTTCTCTTCATTTACGTCGCCCATCTCTCTCTCTCTCTCTCTCTCATTATGTTCAGACCTTATGGTACCGCCCTTCCTACCTCTTCTCTCTCCATAAACCGACACTCCGACAACCAGTTCTCATATCTTTGTTTCACTTCTTTTTGTTTTTAAACCTGATGATCTCATTTTTGTTTTTGCATACGGTTTCTATTAGCTTCTTTAACCCCTTCGATACCAAGGACGTCCTTTTCATCATATACTAGCAACTATTAGACAATTTTATTCTGTTTATAAAGGGCCTCCAGCCAGCAATTACCAGGCTTTAAACTATCTCCCTTAACTCTTTTTACTACTACAGATCCTTCTTAAACTACACAAAGTCGTCTAAATATAGCTAGAATATAATTAAAAAGACGTCGCCGGTAGTCGATGGGTTAACTAAACCCGATGTTACGTGGTTGTCATAATTGGATATTTTGTCTTAAGGGGAGATTTCCACTTGAGGGACTTTTTTCTTGACCCCCTTTTCCCTCATGTCTAACCCTATTGCTCCTGAGATTTTAAGACGTTTGCCCCATTTGTTTGGTGATTTGAATTTCCGCCCCATTCTGTCAATTTTAAGACCTTTCGTACCATTTAGGTGTCGATTTTATCCTGGCGAGCGATAGCGAGCCTGCAATTGTAAGAGGACCCGGCCTTTGGCCGGGAAATTTTTCTACTGAAAAATTTACAAATCTATCTTGAAGGGGGGTCTAGAGGATGTTTTTCTAAGCATGATGGAGGTCTAGGGAGGAAACTAAAAAAATATATGAATAAATGAATTAATAGACCAAACAAACAGGCACTGTCCCCTTAAGTTTCTCTTCTTGGCTTTAATATCTTCTTTTATTATTCTCTTCAACCAGTTAACGCTTCCGTCATTTTCGAACGGTTTAGATTATTTTTTGTCGAATCACATCTCTTTTTTTCTTCTCAGTTTTGTAACTCTTTTCCAATTTTGTTTTTATTTGTTTTCTGAGTTTGATTTGTATTAATTGAACCATTTCATTGATTCAAAAGATTTATCTATGTATATACATACAGTTTTGCTTTCCCGTCTTTTTGTATTCTGCATTTCTCTCATTTTTCTCTCAATATTTCTATTGTGCTTGTAATTGTATAAATTATTGGCTTTCTTTATTTTCCAGTCACTCAATAAATTTGATTACAATTTCCTTCTATTTATCTCCATATACTGCCTATAATAGGTGCCTTATCATAATAATATATTCAGTCTCTCCACCCTTATCATTCTAGCTTACAGTATATACATTCTAGCTTACAATATATACATTCTAGCTTACAATATATACATTCTAGCTTACAGTATATACATTCTAGCTTACAATATATACATTCTAGCTTACAGTATATACATTCTAGCTTACAATATATACATTCTAACTTACAGTATATACATTCTAGCTTACAGTATATACATTCTAGCTTACAGTATATACATTCTAGCTTACAATATATACATTCTAGCTTACAATATATACATTCTAGCTTACAGTATATACATTCTCTCCACCCTTATCATTCTAGCTTACAGTATATACATTCTAGCTTACAATATATACATTCTAGCTTACAGTATATACATTCTAGCTTACAATATAAACATTCTAGCTTACAGTATATACATTCTAGCTTACAGTATATACATTCTAGCTTACAATATATACATTCTAGCTTACAGTATATACATTCTAGCTTACAATATATACATTCTAGCTTACAGTATATACATTCTAGCTTACAATATAAACATTCTAGCTTACAGTATATACATTCTAGCTTACAGTATATACATTCTAGCTTACAATATATACATTCTAGCTTACAATATATACATTCTAGCTTACAATATATACATTCTAGCTTACAGTATATACATTCTAGCTTACAATATAAACATTCTAGCTTACAGTATATACATTCTAGCTTACAGTATATACATTCTAGCTTATAGTATATACATTCTAGCTTACAATATATACATTCTAGCTTACAGTATATACATTCTAGCTTACAATATATACATTCTAGCTTACAGTATATACATTCTAGCTTACAATATATACATTCTAGCTTACAATATATACATTCTAGCTTACAATATATACATTCTAGCTTACAATATATACATTCTAGCTTACAATATATACATTCTAGCTTACAGTATATACATTCTAGCTTACAATATACATTCTAGCTTACAGTATATACATTCTAGCTTACAATATATACATTCTAACTTACAGTATATACATTCTAGCTTACAGTATATACATTCTAGCTTACAGTATATACATTCTAGCTTACAATATATACATTCTAGCTTACAATATACATTCTAGCTTACAGTATATACATTCTAGCTTACAATATATACATTCTAGCTTACAGTATATACATTCTAGCTTACAATATATACATTCTAGCTTACAGTATATACATTCTAGCTTACAATATAAACATTCTAGCTTACAGTATATACATTCTAGCTTACAGTATATACATTCTAGCTTACAATATATACATTCTAGCTTACAGTATATACATTCTAGCTTACAATATACATTCTAGCTTACAGTATATACATTCTAGCTTACAATATAAACATTCTAGCTTACAGTATATACATTCTAGCTTACAGTATATACATTCTAGCCTTATCATTCTAGCTTACAGTATATACATTCTAGCTTACAATATACATTCTAGCTTACAGTATATACATTCTAGCTTACAATATAAACATTCTAGCTTACAGTATATACATTCTAGCTTACAGTATATACATTCTAGCTTATAGTATATACATTCTAGCTTACAATATATACATTCTAGCTTACAGTATATACATTCTAGCTTACAATATATACATTCTAGCTTACAGTATATACATTCTAGCTTACAATATATACATTCTAGCTTACAATATATACATTCTAGCTTACAATATATACATTCTAGCTTACAATATATACATTCTAGCTTACAATATATACATTCTAGCTTACAATATATACATTCTAGCTTACAGTATATACATTCTAGCTTATAGTATATACATTCTAGCTTACAATATATACATTCTAGCTTACAGTATATACATTCTAGCTTACAGTATATACATTCTAGCTTACAGTATATACATTCTAGCTTACAGTATATACATTCTAGCTTACAGTATATACATTCTAGCTTACAATATATACATTCTAGCTTACAATATATACATTCTAGCTTACAGTATATACATTCTAGCTTATAGTATATACATTCTAGCTTACAATATATACATTCTAGCTTACAGTATATACATTCTAGCTTATAGTATATACATTCTAGCTTACAATATATACATTCTAGCTTACAGTATATACATTCTAGCTTACAATATATACATTCTAGCTTACAATATATACATTCTAGCTTACAATATATACATTCTAGCTTACAATATACATTCTAGCTTACAATATATACATTCTAGCTTACAGTATATACATTCTAGCTTATAGTATATACATTCTAGCTTACAATATATACATTCTAGCTTACAGTATATACATTCTAGCTTACAATATACATTCTAGCTCACAGTATATACATTCTAGCTTACAATATACATTCTAGCATACAATATAGAGATTCTATCCTACAATATATACATTCTAGCTTACAATATACATTCTAGCTTACAATATATACATTCTAGCTTACAATATATACATTCTAGCTTACAATATATACATTCTAGCTTATAGTATATACATTCTAGCTTACAATATATACATTCTAGCTTACAATATATACATTCTAGCTTACATATATACAGTCTAGCTTACAATATATACATTCTAGCTTACAATATATACCTTCTAGCCTACAATATACATTCTAGCTTACAATATATACATTCTAGCTTACAATATATACATTCTAGCTTACAGTATATACATTCTAGCTTATAGTATATACATTCTAGCTTACAATATATACATTCTAGCTTACAGTATATACATTCTAGCTTACAATATATACATTCTAGCTTACAATATATACATTCTAGCTTACAATATATACATTCTAGCTTACAATATATACATTCTAGCTTACAATATATACATTCTAGCTTACAATATATACATTCTAGCTTACAGTATATACATTCTAGCTTATAGTATATACATTCTAGCTTACAATATATACATTCTAGCTTACAGTATATACATTCTAGCTTACAATATATACATTTTAAATTAGTCATCATTAAGGGGAGGCAGACCATTTGTTTGGTATATTAATTAATTTATTCACATATATATTTTTTTTAGTTTCCTCCCTAGACCTCCATCAAGCTTAGAAAAACACCCCTAGACCCCCCCCTTCAAGTTAAATTTGTACATTTTTCGGTAGAAACATGTCCCGGCCGAAGGCCGATTCATCTTAAGATTGCAGGCTCGCTATCGCTCGCCAGGAAATAATCGATACCTAAATGGCACGAAAGGCCTTAAAATTGACAACGATTAAATGAGGGGAAAGGTGTTGAAATCACCAAACTAATGGGCCGAACGTCTTATAATTTCAGAACTAGTGGGGCTTAACATTAGGGAGAAGGGGGTCCAGAATAACAGTCTGCCTCCCCTTAACGTTCACATCTCTGTTGCGTGACTTCCTTTTCTCTGTACATAAACTCTCACCCTGCCTCGTCTTATCCTCTTTCTCCGTGTTCCTATCTCCAATGTCTGTTCTGTTGTTCTTGTCGTTAATCAGTTTATTCTGTTTATATATACTGTACTACTGTAAATTTGTGCCCCATTGTCTCTCTATGGACTTTAATTCTACATCGTCGTCATATATACAGTATATATATATATATATATATATATATATATATATATATATATATATATATATATATATATATATATATATATGCATTATATTCCTTTTACCAGATCCTTCTTTCTGTCTTTTCTGTCCATTTCAATTAAGGGGGGATGGTTCACTTTTTGGTCGATTTTTGCATGCATTAATTATTTTTCTAGTTTCCTCCCTAGACCTCCATCAAATTTAAGAAAAAACATCCATTATATTCCCCTTCTAGATTAATTTGTAGCCTACATTTTTCGGTAGAAAAACGTCCCGGCCGAAGGCCGGTTCTTCCAACATTACAGGTTCACTATCGTTCGCTATGAAAAAAATCGACACCTAAATAGCACGAAAGGTCTAAATATTGACGAAGAAATGGGGCGAAAGTTCTTAAAATCGACTAACTAATGGGGCAAACATGTTAACATCTGAAAACTAATGGGGCTAAACATGAGGGACAAAGTGGTCCAGAAAACCGGCCCATGTCCTATGTTCATTATTATTGTTTAAATACATTTGTGTGAATAATGTATTAGTGTTAAAATTGTGTGTTGTGTTTGCATATGTTGTATATCGTCAATACTGCATATTAAATCTACTAGTATACGTTATATTCTCAATACTGCATTACTGTATATTAGCTCTACTAGTATATCTACTATTATATTCATATGCTTGTTTTCCGGGTGATAACTTTACAATATCAGTTTCATATTTTTGTCTCCTCATAAATATTACCTCTGCCACACAGCTCGGGTTTTTATCCTCCCTCCATCTCCCAGATTCTCCCACGATTTATCTCTTTGGCAACTTTTATGCGTAATTTGAAATACTGCTTTGTTATAATTTTACCTTTGTTTATCTGCTGCGATATTTATTGTTTATTAACCTTTACATAATCACGTTGATTTAGCATATTACCATGTGTTATTGTAATTAAGTAAATGCTCTGTTTATCCTTTGGTGAATCTGTCTGGTAACTCTGTATTCATGTCTCTCTCTCGCTCTCTCTCTATCGCTCTCGCTCTCTCTCTCTCTCTCTCTCTCTCTCTCTCTCTCTCTTATTTTGCTACTTTCCTTCCTCCAAATTGTTCTTATCGAGTTGCCAAATGTCAGTTTTATCTGTTGCTGTCCGTAATATGTTACCTATCTCCTCTATATTTTCTACTTTTACCCCTTACATTGCCATTTTACTGTTCCATATTTTCTAGTCTCAGTCTCTCTCTCTCTCTCCCTCTGTCTGAATATTGTTACATATGATCATCAATATATATTTCACTCTATATTTTACACATTTTGCCTTCATTCAATAATAACCCTTCTGATGGCATATATTCGCCTCTCTCTCTCTCTCTCTCTTTCTCTCTCTCTCTGTCTGAATATTGCTACATATGATCATCAATATATATTTCACTCTATATTTTACACATTTTGCCTTCATTCAATAATAACTTCTGATGGCATATATTCGCCTCTCTCTCTCTCTCTCTCTCTCTCTCTCTCTCTGTCACACACAGAGTTTGTAAACAATGGTAAACACGCCTTCAACAAGTGAGAGTCAGGCGCCTCCTTACTCTCAGCTGAGGCAAAAGGAGAAGAGGTAAAGAGAATAATAGGAGCGGAAAACAACAATACAGGAGAGCAGACAATAGAAACAATAATACAGAAGAGCAGACAATAGAAACAATAATACAGGAGAACAGACAATAGACACAACAATACAGGAGAACAGACAATAGAAACAATAATACAGGAGAACAGACAATAGAAACAACAATACAGGAGAACAGACAATAGACACAACAATACAGGAGAACAGACAATAGAAACAATAATACAGGAGAACAGACAATAGAAACAATAATACAGGAGAACAGACAATAGAAACAATAATACAGGAGAACAGACAATAGAAACAACAATACAGGAGAACAGACAATAGACACAACAATACAGGAACAGACAATAGAAACAACAATACAGGAGAACAGACAATAGAAACAACAATACAGGAGAACAGACAATAGAAACAACAATACAGGAGAACAGACAATAGAAACAACAATACAGGAGAGCAGACAATAGAAACAATAATACAGGAGAACAGACAATAGAAACAACAATACAGGAGAACAGACAATAGACACAATAAGAGAATACAAGAGTAGAGAGAATTAAGGAACCCCCTGTTCTTAACCCCTTCTGTACCGGTGACGTAGTTTGCATTATATTCTGGCAACGATTAGACAATTGTATTCAGCTTAGGAAGGTCGTCTACTCATTAAAAGGCTACAAACTATCTCATTTAACCCTTTTTTACTACCCCAGAACCTTCTCAAGCTGCGCAAAATCGTCTAAATATAGCTAGAAGAATATTAAAAAGACGCTGCGGTACAGAAGGGGTTAACATTAATCCCCCATTACAAACCCCAGTGCACTAGAATTACCTAATGAAAGCATATGATCCTCTCGGGATTCGAACTCGGGGACCCCACACCCAGAACAAAAGCATCTAATCCATTACACCACCAACACAGTATAAAAGATGCGATACTACACAGGGGGAAGGAGAGAATCAGTGAGAAGAAAAAGAAATGGAGAAGCAAAGGGAGAAATAGGAGGGTGGAGAGAGAAGGGAAGACGAACAGAGAGAGAGAGTAGAGAGAATTAATAATGCAAAGATGAAAAGAAAATCAGAAGAGAGCAGCAGAGAGAAGAGGAGAGGGAGAGCAAGTGAATGTTTAAGGGGAGATACTAGGTCTGTTTTCTGGACCACTTTCTCCCTCATGTTTAGCCCCATTAGTTTTTAGATGTTAAGATGTGTGCCCCATTAGTTAGTCGATTTTAAGACTTTTCGCCCCATTTCTTCGTCAATATTTAGACCTTTCGTGCTATTTAGGTGTCAATTTTGTCCCTGGCGAACGATAGTGAGCCTGTAATGTTGGAAGAACCGGCCTTCAGACGGGAAATTTTTCTACCGAAAAATGTACAAATTAATCTAACAGAGGGATCTAATGGATTTTTTTGGTTTGTTTTTGTGATGGAGGTCTAGGGAGGAAACTAGAAAAATAGTAAATACATGCAAAAATCGCCCAAAAAGTGAACCATCCCCCCTTAAGAGAATAAGACAAAGTAGGAGAATATACCATACATTGTATCCATTCCAGATCAACAAGAACAGTAAAACGAAGAAAGGAGGCAAATAGGGCGAAGAAGACGATGAAAAATAGTATAAATATGGATAAGATAAGATAAATATAAGGGGTGAAGATATAAAAAGACAAATGCCAGGATGAAACAATAGAAAACAAAAATTTAAAGAAGGTCAAGACAATACAGGTAATTAGCTTATGCCTAGATGGAAACAAACACGACAAATAACGAACCCAGACTTAGAGAGGGAATTCTTAGTGGCGAACATGTATTGCGAAAACAACGAACATGAGCAAGGTCAAAATAAAAACAAGGGAAAGGAGAAATTCCCCCCTCCCCCCCAAAAAAAAAGAAAAAATAATAAAAAAAAAAAAAAAAAAAAAAAATATATATATATTATTTAATAACAATCAATATTTATATTTATATAATTTATTTATATAATAAATAAACACAAAATAAATAACAAAAAATAAATAAAAACAAAATATAAGAAAACAAATACATACATAAATACAGTGGAGAAAGCTGTTAAAATAAAGACATGTAAAGCGAAAAGCTAAAACTTCGTTATGTCATCTACTGTAGAAGCTGACTTTATCTATACCTCGTTTGTGTGTGTGTGTGTGTGTGTGTGTGTGTGTGTGTGTGTGCGTATATGAGTATGTATTTGTATGTGTGTATGTATAGCCTATGTGGGTTTATGTGCGTTTGCTCAGGAGTGTTTTTCGTGTAACTGTTTACTTATGGGTATGCAGATTCCAAAGACCCCCTAGGCAAAATTTGCCAACAAACGTTACCGTAAAATTGCCTAACTTCGGTCAAGGGGTTATACATCGGACATTTCTGGATAAAAGTATATAAGGTCACATTTCTGGATAAATTTATACAAGGTACAGTTATGGAAAAATGGTTCTGCATTATGAAAGAACACCGCAGACATACTGGTTTTGTCCATAACATCATGTATTTATCCCATAACTGCGGTTCATTACACGTTTGTCCAGAATGTCCGAAATGATGTCCCCGTCCAAAGTTACGTCATTTTACCGGTCCATATTGTGATATATTTGCGTTTGTATGTTTGTGCTATCTCATGTTATTTTCCCATTATGGGTGCTTATGTTTTAGATAAATAGTTTCTCTCTCTCTCATAGTCAGTGGATTAGGAAGTACTTACTATAATTATTAATGACAATCTTGCTTCGGTGCTGTATTTGGATTTAGATGATTATTGTTATATATTTGTCATCTTGATTAACGCGAGCTATATTATTTAAGGGGAGATTTCCACTTGAGGGACTTTTTTCTTGACCCCTTTCTCCCTCATGTCTAGCCCCATTGCTTTTGAGATTTTAAGACGTTTGCGCCATTAGTTTGGTGATTTTTAAGAATTTCCGCCCCATTCTGTCAATTATAAGACCTTTCGTGCCATTTAGGTGTCTATTTTATCCTGGCGAGCGATAGCGAGCCTGTATTTTAAGAGTAATCGGCCTTCGGCCGGGACATTTTTCTACCGAAAAATGTACAAATTTATCTTGAAAGGGGGTCAAGGGGGTGAAATTTTAAGATTGCTGGAAGAGTAGGAAACAAACTAGAAACCTCCCCTTAACTGAGAGATATATCACGTTGAAGAAAGGTAAGATTTGATATTCCTGAACTAAGATAATATATGAAAACACATAGGCCTATATCGATCACAACCCATATTGTTACGTCTATATTAAACGCTATTTCGCAAGTCCTACGCAACTCTTCCCCGTATCAAATGACAATGACCTGCAACCCTAAACCCGTGCAACAACGCAGCATTTACTCTTAGTCAAAATATATATCGTTATTTTGGAACCATGGCGCCAGATTTGTATATGTCTGCTCTGTCCCGAATTGTGTTGGTTTTCATACATACACACACACACACCGCGCGGCTATAGTCTATTCACTGTAAGTAGGCGAAAAATCATGACCTCTAACCTCTGTAACTCAAAAAACGACTAGAGTAATCGAGCTAATATTTCTACCAATTGGGAAGAGTCAGTCAAGGAATGTATGCGGAAATTTACAGCCAATTTTCTCTAGCCCTTTTTGAGCTACAGAGGATAGAAGTCATGATTTCTCGCCTACTTACAGCGAATAGACCATAGCTCAGCGTTACCGTTCCCGCCTGCAACCCAGCAGACTGGAGTTCAAATCTCGCTCAGGTTGGTTAACGTGTTCTAAGATGTAGTTGGCGGCTACCATCTCCCTTGAGCAAGGAGATGGGTAATTGCCATTGATGATAATGTCTAGGAAGTGGGACAATAAGAGCCAAGAACTCAATTCCTGTCAAACTACAATTATGAATACAATTATGAATACAATTATGAATACAATTATGAATACAATTATGAATACAATTATGAATACAATTATGAATACAATTATGAACACACACTACTAACGTAATCTTGGACATGGTGACATCTAATTATTATGTTCTCTCCACCAACCAACTTTACTCCTAAGCTCGATTAATGAAATCAACAAACACATGTGGCAGTCCGGGGATCGAACCCAGGATGCTCACACCGAAAATCATCACACTTACGCATTGCGCCACGAAGACAGTTTATTCCGCAAATCTTAATAACATTGGATTAGATGCTCAGGAAACCATGTTTAACTTAATTTGGTATTTCGAAATTCCTATATAAATGTTTGTTTTATATTCAACATTTTACCAATTCCGTGATCTAACAAAAAGGTTTAAATCCCGGGCAGATCATATAATTCAGGCAAAACGAAATAACTGATTCTTTACCGCTCAGAAAAAACTGATTACTGGATTCCCAGGTTTATTGCGAGGTAATTGTAATCATTATTAATTTACCTTCATAATCAGTTAGCGGGACAGAATTATATTATATTTGTTATATCAAGAATTCCCTCCGTAGTCCTGATGTTGTGAAATGTATAAACTGTCATATTATGTATTTTATGTTGTATTCATTTCACCACAACACCAAACACCTCCAATGAAATTAATGAAAGCATACATGTGATCCACCAGGATTCGAACCCGGGTTATCACACACAGATTTTTAGACACCTTAAGGGGAGATTTCCACTTGAGGGATTGTTTTCTTTACCCCTTTCTCCCTCATGTTTAGACCCATTGCTTTCGAGATTTTAAGACGTTCGCCCCATTAGTTTGGCGATTTTAAGAACTTTCGCCCCATTTATTTAACTTTTAAGACCTTTCGTGTCGATTTTTTCCTGGCGAGCGATAGCGAGCCTGTAATTTAAGAGGAACCGGCCTTCGGCCGGGACATTTTTCTACCGAAAAATGTACACATTTATCTTGAAAGGGGGTCAACGGGGTGTAATTTTAAGCTTGATGGAAGTCTAGGAAACTCACTAAAAACCTCCCCTTAACCATTACACCACCAAGACGGTTTATGCCATACGGAAAAGGCTGAATCTGGTTACACATTACACATAGATTAATACATATACTGCATATCCGTTGATATAGCCTACATATAAGAGTATATGATTAGATTGATATCCATTATTCGATAAATGGATATATAATGGTAGTCATGTACTGTACTGTACCTTTAAATGGATTGATGGTGTAATGGTTAGAGTGATTAAGAACTGTATGTGGTAACTCAGGTTCGAATCCTGGGAAGATCACATGTTTTCATGAATTTAAGGGGAGACTGACCGTTTGTTTGGTCTATTAATTAATGTATTCATATATGTTTTTAGTTTCCTCCCTAGACCTCCATCAAGCTAAGAAAAACACCCCCTACACCCCCCTTCAAGATAAATTTGTAAATTTTTCGGTAGAAAAATGTCCAGGCCGAAGGCCGGTTCCTCTTAAAATTGCAGGCTCGCTATCGCTCGCCAGGAAAAAATGGACACCTAATGGCACGAAAGGTCTTAAAATTGACAACAAAATGGGGCAAAAGGCGTTAAAATCGCCAAACTAATGGGCCGAACGTCTTATAATCTCAAAACTAGTGGGGCTAAACATTAGGGAGAAGGGGGTCCAGAAAAACGGTCGGCCTCCCATTAATCGGAAGGTGTTTGGAGTTAAATAAATACATTAGGAGTATTGACAGATAAACAGACATGTGTACAGTATACACACCATTACCATATCCACTCACATCAGTTACACACACACACTCATAGAAAAGAAATATATACCTTTTCATTTTATCCCTTACACACACACACACACACTTGCACAATAAAACATTCCTAAACTCGCACACCCATTCACACATCTCTCTCTCTCTCTCTCACACCACTATCTACCATCATTTTACATTTGATTAATCTCCCCATCTAGCTTTCAATAGGCAACACACATCCACACACACACAGTCACACACACACACTGATACATATTTGTGATACCTACCTATCAATATATCACGAAATAAAAATACATTAACTTAAAAACAGCGCTTCATCACAAAGACAATCAGTTTAATCGCATCTCTGTTATTTTTCCAGGAATATGAAATATATTTGGTCTTGTTGTTCAGGAAGTCAAAATGTGGTGGTTTGTGTATATACGAATGGAGTTATTACGTATTCATGTATGTATGTATGTATGTATGTATGTATGTATGTAGGAATAGACTTTCATACATCTACAGTACATGTAATAATGTACTTTATTAATATATATATATCTATCTATCTATCTATCTATCTATCTTATATATATATATATATATATATATACATATATATATATATACTGTATATGCCGGTATTCCTGATTGATGACAGACATAATAACAATGTATGTCTGAATGAATATTTATACATACTAAAAACAATTATGTAGGAAATGTACGAAATATGACAATATCTATCTATGACTATTTATATGCATGTAAGTGGACATACATGTATTTATACATACATAGTTCAGATGTGGTACAGTGGTCGTGCTACTGGACTGAAATGTCCCGGATTCAAATCCCGATGTTTTAATGGGAAGATTTTGGGATGGAATTTGTGCTCTACTTATCTTCCGTATATTAGCACAAAGCCCACCGACCCACCATGAAGAACCTCGATGTTTCCGAAAGGATAGCATTGTACGAATATGGGATTGCATTTACTGGCAGTATCTAGTGAGTGACAAGTTCAATAAGTGATGTGAGAGAGAGTTGTCCGAGATTGTAAGACGAGGTGGCGAGAGAGTGGGGATGCTACTCTTTGACGTGAAAGCTACAACAGGCCAATGGTTCAGGGGAGGCAGACCGTTTTTATGGACCCCCTTCTCCCTAATGTTTAGCCCCACTAGTTTTGAGATTATAAGACGTTCGGCCCATTACCTTGGCGATTTTAACCCCTTTCACCCCATTTCGTTGTCAATGTTAAGACCTTTCGTGCCATTTACGTGTCGATTATTTCCTGGCGAGCGATAGTGAGCTTGCAATTTTAAGAGGAACCGGCCTTCGGCCGGGAAATTTTTCTACCGAAAAATGTACAGATTTATCTTGAAGGGGGGTCTAGGGGGTGTTTTTCTAAGCTTGATGGAGGTCTAGGGAGGAAACTAAAAAAATATGAATAAATAAATTAATAGACCAAACAAACGGTCAGTCTCCCCTTACCCTTCTGGCGCCGTAGTAGGTTTATGAAGGTAAGACTACGATTGAACAGGATGCAACACACACCTGGCTTGTTGTCTCACTAGCCATCTGAATTATAACTCTCTTGCTTCATCGTGTTAGGCGTCCAATCTATAGGCTATAATCCTAAACTCAGAGGTAGAGTTGGAATGGAAAATATTGCGTAACATACATGAATATTAAGTACGAGAATGTCTGTTTGTATACTAACTAATATGCATGACAAACTGCATACAGGAGATTGGTATGTGGAGACAATGTGCATTATATACCGGTATACATATATGTATGTTTAGGCGTAGACATTTTGTGGTGGTGGTTTGTGTGTGTGTTGTGTGTTAGTGGTCTGGTATGTGCATGTGTGTGTGTGTGCGTGTGTGTGTGTGTGTGTGTGTGTGCGTTACTGGTGGTACGTGAGCGTATGCATATAGCGGTAAAGGTTAATACACAGGTAAAAAACATTGAAACGTGTGTGTACATCACCTTTAACAGATTCTTATATCTGTAAACCTGTATCAGCGCTTTCAATAATCTACTCTATCTATCGATCTACCTTTTATTCCGTGAGTAGATCCATTTAGCATGTTGTTCTGCCATGCTACTACCAGTATATCTATTAGTCTACCTACCATGCTACTACCAGTATATCTATTAGTCTACCTACCATCCTACCACCAGTATATCTATTAGTCTACCTACCTATATACCATCCTACCACCAGTATATCTATTAGTCTACCTACCATGCTACCACTAGTCTATCTATTAGGCTACCTACCATGCTACCACTAGTCTATCTATTAGGCTACCTACCATGCTACTACCAGTATATCTATTAGTCTCCCTACCATGATACCACCAGTATATCTATTAGTCTACCTACCATGCTACCACCAGTATATCTATTAGTCTACCTACCATGCTACCACCAGTATATCTATTAGTCTCCCTACCATGCTACCACCAGTATATCTATTAGTCTACCTACCATGCTACCACTAGTATATCTATTAGTCTACCTACCATGCTACCACCAGTATATCTATTAGTCTACCTACCTATATACCACCCTACCACCAGTATATCTATTAGTCTACCTACCATGCTACCACCAGTATATCTATTAGTCTACCTACCATGCTACCACCAGTATATCTATTAGTCTACCTACCATGCTACCACCAGTATATCTATTAGTCTACCTACCATGCTACCACCAGTATATCTATTAGTCTACCTACCATGCTACTACCAGTATATCTATTAGTCTACCTACCATCCTACCACCAGTATATCTATTATTCTACCTACCTATATACCACCCTACCACCAGTATATCTATTAGTCTACCTACCATGCTACCACTAGTCTATCTATTAGTCTACCTACCTATATACCATCCTACCACCAGTATATCTATTAGTCTACCTACCATGCTACCACCAGTATATCTATTAGTCTACCTACCTATATACCATCCTACCACCAGTATATCTATTAGTCTACCTACCATGCTACCACTAGTCTATCTATTAGGCTACCTACCATGCTACCACTAGTCTATCTATTAGGCTACCTACCATGCTACCACCAGTATATCTATTAGTCTACCTACCATGCTACCACCAGTATATCTATTAGTCTACCTACCTATATACCATCCTACCACCAGTATATCTATTAGTCTACCTACCATGCTACCACCAGTATATCTATTAGGCTCTACTACCATGCTACCACTAGTCTATCTATTAGGCTACTTACCATGCTACCAGCAGTATATCTATTAGTCTACCTACCTATATACCATCCTACCACCAGTATATATATTAGTCTACCTACCATGCTACCACTAGTCTATCTATTAGTCTACCTACCTATATACCATCCTACCACCAGTATATCTATTAGTCTACCTACCATGCTACCACCAGTATATCTATTAGCCTACCTACCTATATACCATCCTACCACCAGTATATCTATTAGTCTATCTACCATGCTACCACTAGTCTAACTATTAGGCTACCTACCATGCTACCACTAGTCTATCTATTAGGCTACCTACCATGCTACCACCAGTATATCTATTAGTCTACCTACCTATATACCATCCTACCACCAGTATATCTATTAGTCTACCTACCATGCTACCACTAGTATATCTATTAGTCTACCTACCATGCTACCACCAGTATATCTATTAGTCTACCTACCATCCTACCACCAGTATATCTATTAGTCTACCTACCATGCTACCACTAGTATATCTATTAGTCTACCTACCATGCTACCACCAGTATATCTATTAGTCTACCTACCTATATACCATCCTCCTACTAGTATATCTATTAGTCTACCTACCTATCTACTATTCTACCACCATTATTTGTATATATTAGCCTACCTACCTACCTACCATCCCATTACCAGTATATCTACTGATCTTCCTAGCAACTGACCACCAGTATATCTATTATTTAATCTACTTACCTACCATCCATCTACCAGTTTATCCACTTATCTACAAATCAACTTGTTCAGTCATATAGCGACAAACAAATGAGGATATTTCTCGAGTAGTATATATATATCTACTACTGAGTATCTATAGTTGTATATATATATCCACTACTGAGTATCTATAGTTGTATATATATATCCACTACTGAGTATCTATAGTTTTATCTCTGTAGCTAATTATTATTTCGAATAGTTTTTCATATGTATTACTCATCCCTCCAGTTCCAACCTATCCTATAATATTATACTGTATGTTGCCAGAAATAATGGGTTAAGGGGAGGTATTTAGTTTCTTCCCTAGAACGCCATCAAGTTTAAAATTACACCCCCTAGACCCCCTTTCAAGATAAATTTGTACATTTTTCGGTATAAAAATGTCCCGGGCGAAAGGCCGGTTCATCTTAAATTACAGGCTCGCTATCCCTCGCCAGGAAAAAATAGATACCTAAATGGCACGAAAGATCTTAAAATTGACGGAAATGGGGCAAAAGTTCTTAAAATCGAGAAACTAATGGGGCTAACATCTTAAAATCTCAAAAGCAACGGGGCTAAACACGAGGGAGAAAGGGATCCAGAAAAAATCCCTCAAGTGGAATTCTCCCCTCAAAAGAAGGATAACATTCAAGACCTCTTTCGCCGCCTTATTAGAAATAATTTATTAGGGAAAATAGGGACCAATAGACTCGCCATATTTTTCTCATTATAGTCCGCATGGAGGAATTTCGTTATCGACACTTGAAAAAACCCGATTACACCGAAAAATAACACAAAAATAATGTCCCGAACGTAAACAAAGCATTGCACCCAATGAATCCTTCGACCTGGGTCCTCTTCTTCTTGTTTTGAAAGTGCGGGGAGTGCGATTCACCCAATAAATGGCTTGAACGTTACTAACAAAAACGATATTATATTATATTAGGGTTAGGTTAGGTTAAGTTAGGTTAATCTAATCTAATATAATATTTGTACATTTTGGAAGCATGCATGGCCTCTCCACAATTTTCCTTACCTACTGTAAAAGCGCGATTCACCCAATAAATGGCGCCATTTGACGGAGTATCTTCAGATTAATGAATAATGGGTAAGCTAATGCAAATCCTCCACTCAAACCATGATAAACAACAATTAAACACTATAGTCCCTGGAAAAAAATATAAAGAAACTTGGTAAATAAGGCGGCTCTAGCTGTCTCGAATGTTACCAAAAGAAGATATGAATAGAGTAATTAAAGTCTTCATAATGATAAACCCTATTAAGAAATATTGATAGAAATAATGCCCTTTAGTGCAATAATAGCAAGGTGTATAGAATAATCAAGGCTAGATTTCCATTAAGGGGAGGCAGACCGTTTTTCTGGACCCCTTCTCCCTAATGTTCAGCCCCACTAGTTTTGAGAATATAAGACGTACAGCCCATTAGTTTGGCGATGTTAAGACCTTTCGCCCCATTTTGTTGTCAATGTTAAGACCTTTCGTGCTATTCAGTTGTCGATTATTTCCTGGCGAGCGATAGCGAGCCTGAAATTTTAAGAGGAACCGGCCTTTGGCCGGGCCATTTTTCTACCGAAAAATGTACAAATTTATCTTGAAGGGGGGTCTAGATTTTGTTTTCTTATAAGCTTGATGGAGGTCTAGGGAGGAAAGTAAAACAATATAATTATGAAGACATTAATTAATAGACCAAACAAACGGTCAGTCTCCCCTTAATATACCAAGGTAGAATCAGTTATATTAATGATTTTTTGCAGCGTACCTGCCTGACTGTGCATTGCTCTGTGTATTGCATTATGTATTGGTCTGTGTATTGTATTATGTATTGGTCTGTGTATTGCCTTATGTATTGGTCTGTGTATTGCATTATGTATTGATCTCGATACTTGTGCTTTGAGTTGTATATACATTGGTTTGTCTCGCCCTGGGCCGTCTAGATACAAACTGAAATTCGATGTACACGTGCTCTTTAAGGGGGGATGGGCCGGTTTTCTGGACCACTTTCTCCCTCATGTTTAGCCCCATTAGTTTTCAGATGTTAAGATGTTTGCCCCATTAGTTAGTCGATTTTAAGACCTTTCGCCCCAATTTCTTCGTCAATATTTAGACCATTCGTGCTATTTAGGTGTCGATTTTTTCCCTGGAGAACGATAGTGAGCCTGTAATGTTGGAAGAACCTACCTTTGGCCGGTGGATCTAATGGATCCTTTTTTAAATTTGTTGGAGATCTAGGGAGGAAACTAGACAAATAATGAATACATGCAAAAATCGCCCAAAAATGAACCATCCCCCCTTAACCCTTTTGGTATTGACGAAGGTATTATTAGGCGATTTTATGAGACAAGGATCTATTATTCTACATCCCAAACTTCCTTCCACAATTTGATAAAAGCGTCTATTTAGAGCCAGAATTATATTAGAGAATGCCCATTGGTATACCGAACGTGTTAAGCAATAACGGGGTAAGTTATCATAGTAACCAAAATACTGTGCAGTCGGGGTTGGAAGTACTTGAACACCTCTTAATGCTAGAACCGAGACGGTGAACATTTATTAGTGAATCTCGGTCATTTGATCCTTGTAACTCAAGCAGTTTTGCAATTTCGTTCGCTTGTGCATCCTTATTGCCGATCTAAAGACAGTCCGAAACTTCTGACCACGATTGTACATGTACCTGTACTGCATCAAATTGTAAAGTAAATTTAGCTGTTTTTAACTTTAGAATTCATACGTTAAACATGTATATCACAAATTCTATAAAATAATAGAATAATTCGTAGAAGCTACCATTCCAACTCTAACACATTTCGCAATTATACCTGTCCGTTGGTTCTGTGATAAAAGCATTACTCTTTACCCGCCTGCCTATATACTATATTAGCAGGGTAACCCGGCGTTGCCGGTGTAAATATATAAATCAGTAGTATCATCAAACTCTGGCCAACTCGTGTCTAACTTTGTTGCTCTCCAACCTAATTCGATGCGAAAATGAGACGCAACAACACGTGGATGCACTCGCCAATTCGACTCACTCGAAAACCCATTTGCCCTACAATAAGCTCCAGGCCCGAATGAAAAAAAACATGCACGAGTGGTCATAGTATGAATACGTGTAGAACTAAGTAGGCATGGGTCATATGGTCTCTCTCTCTCTCTCTCTCTCTCTCTCTCTCTCTCTCTCTCTCTCTCTCTCTCTCTCTCTCTCTCTCATATATTTCATAATACTATATGTACGTGTTTCAGTACTTCCCTTTGACTATCATAGTGAGGTTGGCTTTAGTGTAACACTCAGTACAGGTTCCTAAATATCGGTAAAGGATATGAACGAAGAGTGTGTGCTAAACCTTTTTGATTATAAAGTGGTAGAACACTGTCGTCCTGGTTGTGGGTCCCGAGTTCGATTCTCGGCAGTTGCAATCATTCATCATTAATTAACTCAACAATATGTGAAGTGGTTAGATGTTAATGACGTTTGCATATTGTAATGTTATCATATATGGTTTACATTGGCATTTCTTTCATAATATATATATATATATATATATATACCGTATATATATACCGGTATATATTATATATATATATGCCATTGCATCCAGGCGGATTGTACTTTGTCAACATTGACTTGGAATTAAGAATTGCAGTATATTGTGAAATTTCAAATTCTACTTGCCATAGCTCCTCTGTGGCATTGTTATCAACGTAGCCTTCTGCCTGCCAGGGTTTAACCAGTGCAAAGGTAAAACAAATACACACACACACACGCACACACACATACATAAATGTGTATATGTACTGTATATCACTTACTCTCATGGTTAATGGTATTCTGCACCTGCATCATTATTGTATTTATTATTTTTTTTTGTAAACTGAGCTTACCATCTTCATATCTGTACATCTCATGTTCATCCACTAAATTGTAAAATGTGTATTTTCACCTCATGAGGCTGCCATTCTTTAATAAACCGTTATTATTATTATTATTATTATTATTACATACACATACACAAAGGGAGAGAGAAAGAGAGGGATATTGTTATTTTAGTTATACTCAACATTAACATATTTTTTACCTCTGCAGTAGCCACAGAACCCACATACAAAGATGAAGCAATATATATTTGCTTTATTCGAGTATATAAGCACACATACACATTTCAATTGACCCGCAAGAGGTATAAACATTAACCCTTAAAGGGCGGGTACTTTCTGGAGACATTCCTGCAGCCCGCCCTGAGTAACATCCCGAGACGTTTTGCATTCCCCCCATTTCCCCCTGCCCTGAAAGCACGGGTCTGGGGAGACATGTGGTGGTACCTAGCTGTTGCCAGGTTATTAGGACACAGCTGGGGTGAAAGCCCGGGCGGGCCCGTTTCCACTCTGTCACTCACGAACCATTGGAGGGAGCATATGTTCGTGCAAGAAATTATACCTCGTCCGATCATTCACCCCTCATTGTGGAACAACCATGGCTTCATTAACCCCAGCCAAGCTCCTGCCATGGCCCGCTTGTCTATTGGCATAATAGATGTGAACATACAGTATGCAATAAGAAAATATAAACCAAGTGAAAATGTAGTGCGTAAAAACATACGCTAAGGTCTGCATTAAAACATAATCAACGAAACTTGAGGTTTTACAAAAAAAGAAAAAAAAATCCACTTCCTCTCATGACTGCCAAGGCTGGGGATGAGATTATGGTCTCTCCATACAGGCCAGACCACGTACATTCTTCTGCACACTTTGCCTTCTTCCTCAACCTTCTATTTCATAGAGCTAAGATTTGATAAAAAACAAACAAATCTTTAAAATCCCTGCTTAACACCTACAGTAACTGGCGGTACCCGTCATATGACGGGCTAGAGAACAATGGACAATGTGGCGGTACCCGTCATATGACTGGCGGCATTTTGAGCACATTATCGGCTCCGAGAGAGAGTCCACGCGTTGGGAGGACGATAGGCGGGCTCTGACTGTTCGGCCTGACCACAGTGCAGCGACTGAGCTCCCCACTGCGACATTCCACACCCACGGCCTCGCGAGACCAGGAAAAAACTGGGTAAATGACCTTATTTTAGGGTTTTTCACCTCTCGTTGCGCGATCGCTACAGGATAACCTGTGGTCGTACAAGGATGATTCAGGTGTCATTGGAAAGCTCTATTATAGCCCTTTCACGGACACATAATTGTATTACGCTCTGGCTCTTCTTTATGCAAGAAAAAGAGCATGAAATGAAGCTCATTTAGGGTAAATATGTCCGCTTGGCAGGTGGTTAGATGTTATAAACGGCCCCGCTCCTTGAGTTAAGGCGCCCTGAAAATTACAAGATAACCGCTTTTTGTGGTTTAAAAGTACTAAATCTCATTAACAATATGAAAGCTAGTGTATTTTTGTGTTATTATGATGTATTCCAAATCATTACACTAAAACTGCACAATCGTCCAACTACTAATGTACAAATCTATATTTTATTTACAACAATGATGATTACAAAATTAATGAAATACTGTATTAGCATGTGTGCATAAATTATAAAAAAAACGTAACATTTGTATTTGCAGAAGAATTGTTTTTTGTTTGCCGTAATAAACCTACGGTATAACACTATTATGATAGTGCCATATTATACAATTGCTATTATTTTATGGTTTAGTAAATCTGTGACAATTGGTACTGCACTGCTAGGTTTGCAGCAGTGATGGCTACAGGGCCTGTTGTAAGAGAGAACGGCCATCATTTATTTTGGACGCCATGTTTGTGCCACAATTATTAACCCACTGAGCACCGGGCAATATAATATAAATGTACACTCCAGGACGAGCAGGTTGTCAAAAAAATGTTTTCCAGAAAACACCTGGAATTGGTTGGAAATGAAGGAAACCCCCCCCCCCCCCCCGATCCCCTAGGTCATTAAGGGGTCCTAGCTACAGGGCGCCCGAAAGTCAGAATTAACATGGGGAAATGGGTAGGCAAAAACACGTTTTTGCGCGCTCACGCGCACGCAGTTAGGCTTTGAGGATCTTCAACCATCGGCATTGTTGCATGGGATACTTACGCAGTTCCCATACAAATCTGAGCCCTCTAGGTGCCATAGGACCGGAATAATTAACTGTGATGCACCCTATGCGGCGCTGGGGTTTAGCGTTACATACATTGCCGACGCATCACGTGTGTCGCTGGTCCTCGAGGGGTTAAACAACCCGGTGATACTTGATCATGTACAATTGTGACCTAAAGTCCAAACAATATATTATGTTGTACCATAATTACAAAACGTATACTTAGAATATGGACACATTTGAGGGTAAAGAGAGACTATAAGGATACCAATGGCATCAAAATGGCGGAGGTTGACCGATCTCAGTTACCATAGGTTCTCTAGGGCTGACAGTCCTGTGACCGTAAATTTAGAGGATATATATATATCAGTGTGTACAAGTTTGTAACATGTTCATATTGTCTGCCTCTTCCTGCCAGTGCGTCTTTGTTTACGAATGTCTGTATAGGCCTATGACCTTTATTTGTGACTGTATATGACCTTTGTGACTGTATATGACCTTTGTTTATGACTGTCTGTATATGACCTTTATTTGTGACTGTATATGACCTTTGTGACTGTATATTACCTTTGTGACTATATGACCTTTGTGACTGTATATGACCTTTGTGACTGTATATGACCTTTGTGACTGTGTATGACCTTTGTGACTGTATATGACCTTTGTGACTATATGCCCTTTGTGACTGTATAGGACCTTTATTTGTCTGAATGTCGGGTGTTATCTGTCTATATAATGTTCAGTTATAGAGATCAAAGATGATGGTATAGGGAAAGCACCTCGTCCTATTATGCTCTCTCTCTCTCTCTCTCTCTCTCTCTCTCTCTCAAAATAATAGGTGCAACTACTCTTACTTTTTTCCAGCTGATCTTAAATTGAATCTCTTATTAGCTGATTTATCGATACTTAATGGAAATATATGAAACTACCATGGCTGTGTGTCGTATTAAGGCCAAGTTTTCAGAATAACCATCATCTTTCGCTACAAAATCTATCTTATAGCCGAGTAACAAAGATAGAAACATGACAATTTACCCTCAGCTGGAAAGAAATAGACTATAGTTCAGCACATCACGTTCTCTAATAATACACATTCTCTCAAAACATCCTTAGATGCCATTGCAAAGTCACATCCTATCTATCTTTGTCCATTGCCGAAAGCATTTTTCCCCTCTATGAGAGTGGACATGCACAAAACGCTCCCAGCGGACCTGTCCCCCCACCATGAGAAGGACAACTGGCAATATCACATCACATTAAGGGGAGGCAGACCGTTTTTCTGGACCCCCTTCTCCCTAATGTTTAGCCCCACTAGGTTTGATATTATAAAAAGTTCGGCCCATTATTTTGGCGATTTAAACACCTTTCGCCCCATTTTCATACCTTTCGTCCATTTAGGTGTCGATTATTTCCTGGCGAGCGATAGCGAGCCTGCAATTTTAAGAAGAATCGGCCTTTGGCCGGGACATTTTTCTACCGAAAAATGTACAAATTTATCTTGAAGGGGGATCTAGGGGGTGTTTTTCTAAGCTTGATGGAGGTCTAGGAAGGAAACTAAAAAAATATATGAATACAAGAATTAATAGATCAAACAAACGGCCAGCCTCCCCTTAAGCCTTAAATGGAATTGTATTCATCAAACTAAATCGGTTATAAAATATGATACAGACAATACACAAATGTGACTGTGTTTACATAGTACGTGTCGACTGTGGCTAAACATGCTATGTACAGTCGCGCTAAAAAGTCCCAGCTGTCATTACGTTTGGCTTGCTCTGTGCTGTATTAATGTCTGTCAAATGTTGAATAGGGTGGGTAAGTGTAGGATCATGTTTGTATCTTTCACTCGATATGAATTATATTAAGCTTAGATAATTCCTGATACCTATTATTGATCAAAATATACTTGGTGCTGAGACATCACTTATTAGCGCGACTGTACTAAGAAAGCGATATAGTTTCGTAATTCTGTATGTGGCAAAGAAACATTTATTGAATATAAATGCGTACAGTATATCAACAAACACACGCGAACACTCACTGCTCCCACACATTCTATTCTACAACCTATCAGCTATGCACCCCACTCAACCCCCTCCTCCTCCACCCTCAGCCCCAATCTCCATACATAATTCAACCCCACTCTTCCACACACATCCCCACACAGTTCATAGATAAAAACACTCGCATCTCAACCACTCACACCCACAATATCTCACTCAGCGTTTATGCATTCTCAACACAACCCACACACATACATCACCCCCCTTCACGAATACACACAAACACACACACAAGGATCCTCAACACACACACACACATGGATCCTCAACACAGACACACATACGCGCGGATGTTCAACACTCATAAAATTCCATTACACACTAGCATGCCTTCAATATTCACAACGTAATCCACACCCACAACACTCCGCCCGACACCACCCCTACCCCACATTCACAGCGGTCCACTCCCACTCACACCCACAATATCCCCACTAGACACCCAAAACAACCCATTCCACACCCACAACACACAATCCACGCCATACCCATAACATTCCACTCCACACCCACGCACACAATACCCGCTCCACACACACAAAATTCCACTCCACACCCACAACACCCGCTCCACACGCACAAAGACTCGCTCCACACCCACAACACCCGCTCCAAACTCACACAGACATATCCTCAACACTCACAACATCCCACTCCACACCCACAACAGCCGCTCCACACTCACACAGACATGTCCTCAACACTCGCAACACCCGCTCCACACTCACACAGACATATCTTCAACACTCGCAACACCCGCTCCACACTCACAGAGACATTATCCTCAACACTCACAACACCCGCTCCACACTCACAGACATATCCTCAACACTCACAACACAATCCAGCCGTCCACACCCACGGCTGAGAGGGTGAGGGATAGAGCTGTTACTATCGAAGTTGGGTGCACTAGAGGCGAAGTTGGAATTGGTAATGCAGGTATTCATCATCTTTATGGTCCGGGCAGATAGTGGCGGCGGGGCTGTTGGAATAGATGAGCGGGAGGAGGGTTAGGGTGTGTGGTGAGAGGAGGAAGGGGGGAGGGGGGGGGGGGGATAGGAGAGGGGAAGGTGGAGGGAATTATGAGGGGAAGGGTGGGAGGAAGGAGTGGGATGATTTGACAGGACGGATGGATCGAGTGATGAGTGGAGTGAGAGAGGGATATATACTGAAGATGGGGATGAAGACTGAAAATAGGCTGGCAGAAGAGAATGGACGGATGGATTATGTGAGTGAGATGGAGAGATAGATTAGATGATGAGTAGCAGTGTGAAGAGAAGAATATTGCTAGGATAGATAGAGGCAAAGGGAGGACATAGGAAAAGTTGAGTGGATATAGGGATTTTAGGGGCAAGGGGATGAAGAGATATATATTGGGTGGTGGGGATGGAGGTGATGTGTGGTGAGGGGAACAGAGGTATTGGGTGGTGGGGATGGAGGTGATGTGTGGTGAGGGGAACAGAGGTATTGGAAGGTGATCTAGAGTTTCAAGTTTGAAAGAACTTTTGAAGGCTAGAAATTTAATTGAGATAGTTTTTACCCCGTTGATTGCTAGAGATTTGTCCTACATTGCATGCAAGCGTCATATGTTAAACAGAATGAAGTGTAAAATAACATGATCGAATGTAAAGTAGTGAGTGTAGGAGGAGGGTGGTGAGTGTGGGGTAGGAGAGGTGGATTTAGGGATAAGGGGTATGAGTATAGGGGTGACGAGATGATAAGTGGTATGGACAATAGGATGACTAGGAAGAATAATGATGCGGATGACAAGGACAGACCCATGGACGGTAGAAGGGAGGAGTGATGAAGCTTTATATTGGAGGTGGTGCGATGGAAGAGGTTGATGATGGATGGTAAATAAAAACGGTAGAGGTTGTACTTAGGATATACAAATAGTTTCAATTTCTTAATGGTTGATTAAATGATTACAGCATATATGAGAATCAAGAGAAGTATGTACAATATAGTAAGATGTACAGTATATATATATATATATATATATATATATATATATATATATATATATATATATATATATATATATATATATATATATATATATATATATATATATATATATATATATATATATATATATATCGGAATATAGTAAGATGTACAGTATATATATATCGGAATATATACCGCATATTTTATTTAGTTTGATTTGTTTACGTGTATTAAGGAAACAAAAGGCAGGCTGCCTGCAACTACAAAAGAGTGACAGAGAGCCAAATTCAAGGGACGTTTGGAGTCATAAAGCCTGGACACATGAAATTTACAGCAGTCTACGTCATAAGATAGAGGAAAGATTAATAGACGGAGAGAATTCCAGAGTTTACATGTTGAGGAGAAGAAAGACAGAAAATTGGCTAATTCTTGGGTTGGTGAGCTGGACAGAATAAGAGTGGGACTGTGTTATAAGGTGGGTGCCTTGCACTCACCACAAAGATGGGGGTTTGCACCGAGATCTCTCTGGAGAACCCACATAGAAGGTTGAGCACACCATAAAGTCTGGGAAGCTGCTTTAGCAAGAGTGGTAATATGATCTTTCCAAGAAAGGTCGGATGAAAAAGATACACCAAGGACAGTGAGAGAAGATGAAGGGTTGACTTGTGTATTGTTGCAGAGTAATTGATAAATATATATATATATATATATATATATATATATATATATATATATATATATATATATATATATATATATAATGTATACTGTATATGCTCTATGTATCTCTTTACTGCCTGACGCCGTGATCACCGAAGGAGTGACCACGAACGAAGCGCCCCTATGCACCTCTGTCCCCAGTCAGTCGACGCCCCTCCTCCCATCCAGCACCGCTTTCACGCATATACTTCTTATCTCCATCCTTCCACTTCTCTCTCGCTATACCTCTCCCCCTCCGTCCTTCCACCTCGCTCTCGTACACTCTCTTAGTCATTCTCTCGCTTCCCATACTTTCCTCATGGCCGAACCATCTCAAAGTGTTCCTTTTCACACTTTCTAGTACATCTACATCCACACCACACCACTCTCGTACTGCCTATCCCTCCATGTATATGCTACGGGTACACATTTGTAATGCACCCATTGAGAGTCGCAGATAATAATTTATGTAACTGAGAAAATAAGAACATATAATCAAAAGTTGGAGAGGATAAACGCTAGTATTTCTGACCTGTATAACAGGGAAGGAGCCTACTCGTCCCGTTCACCAACTGAAACTAAAACAGGGAAGGGAAACTTTACCCTTCCACCATTAACAACAATGTTGAATGGTACTTGAAAAGGAGACAGAATGGATAAAAAACACCATCTGAGGAAGAGCACTTTATTGACAACGTTTCGCAGATAGTGACCTGATGAAGCTATCTGCGAAACGTCAATAAAGTGATCTTCCTCAGATGGTGTTTTTTATCAATTAACAATAACACAGGGAAGGGTACCACTCTACCCTTCCACTATTAACAATAACACAGGGATGGGGACTACTCTACCATTCCTCTATTATCAATAACACAGGGAAGGGGACCACTCTATCCTTCCATTATTATAATAACACAGGGAAGGGGACCACACTACCCTTCCACCATTAACAATAACACAGGATAGGGGACCACACTACCCTTCCACCATTAACAATAACACAGGGAAGGGGACCACTCTACCCTTCCACCATTAACAATAACACAGGGAAGGGGACCACACTACCCTTCCACCATTAACAATAACACAGGGAAGGGGACCACACTACCCTTCCACCATTAACAATAACACAGGGAAGGGGACCACTCTACCCTTCCATCATTATAATAACACAGGGAAGGGGACCACACTACCCTTCCACCATTAACAATAACACAGGATAGGGGACCACACTACCCTTCCACCATTAACAATAACACAGGATAGGGGACCACACTACCCTTCCACCATTAACAATAACACAGGATAGGGGACCACACTACCCTTCCACCATTAACAATAACACAGGATAGGGGACCACACTACCCTTCCACCATTAACAATAACACAGGGAAGGGGACCACACTACCCTTCCACCATTAACAATAACACAGGATAGGGGACCACACTACCCTTCCACCATTAACAATAACACAGGGAAGGGGACCACACTACCCTTCCACCATTAACAATAACACAGGGAAGGGGACCACACTACCCTTCCACCATTAACAATAACACAGGGAAGGGGACCACACTACCCTTCCACCATTAACAATAACACAGGGAAGGGGACCACACTACCCTTCCACCATTAACAATAACACAGGGAAGGGGACCACACTACCCTTCCACCATTAACAATAACACAGGGAAGGGGACCACACTACCCTTCCACCATTAACAATAACACAGGGAAGGGGACCACACTACCCTTCCACCATTAACAATAACACAGGGAAGGGGACCACACTACCCTTCCACCATTAACAATAACACAGGGAAGGGGACCACACTACCCTTCCATCATTAACAATAACACAGGGAAGGGGACCACTCTACCCTTCCATCATTAACAATAACACAGGGAAGGGGACCACACTACCCTTCCACCATTAACAATAACACAGGGAAGGGGACCACACTACCCTTCCACCATTAACAATAACACAGGGAAGGGGACCACTCTACCCTTCCATCATTATAATAACTCAGGGAAGGGGACCACACTACCCTTCCACCATTAACAATAACACAGGGAAGGGGACCACACTACCCTTCCACCATTAACAATAACACTGGGAAGGGGACCACACTACCCTTCCACCATTAACAATAACACTGGGAAGGGGACCACACTACCCTTCCATCATTAACAATAACACAGGGAAGGGGACCACACTACCCTTCCATCATTAACAATAACACAGGGAAGGGGACCACTCTACCCTTCCATCATTATAATAACACAGGGAAGGGGACCACACTACCCTTCCACCATTAACAATAACACAGGGAAGGGGACCACACTACCCTTCCACCATTAACAATAACACAGGGAAGGGGACCACACTACCCTTCCACCATTAACAATAACACAAGGAAGGGGACCACACTACCCTTCCACCATTAACAATAACACTGGAAAGGGGACCACACTACCCTTCCACCATTAACAATAACACTGGGAAGGGGACCACACTACCCTTCCATCATTAACAATAACACAGGGAAGGGGACCACACTACCCTTCCACCATTAACAATAACACAGAAGGGGACCACACTACCCTTCCACCAACAACTAACACAGGGAAGGGGAACCACACTACCCTTCCACTCATTAACACTAACACAGGGATAGGGACCACCACTCTACCCTTCCACCATTAACAATAACACAAGGAAGGGGACCACTCTACCCTTCCACCATTAACAATAACACAAGGAAGGGGACCACTCTACCCTTCCATCATTATAATAACTCAGGGAAGGGGACCACACTACCCTTCCACCATTAACAATAACACAGGGAAGGGGACCACACTACCCTTCCACCATTAACAATAACACAGGGAAGGGGACCACACTACCCTTCCACCATTAACAATAACTCAGGGAAGGGGACCACACTACCCTTCCACCATTAACAATAACACAGGGAAGGGGACCACACTACCCTTCCACCATTAACAATAACTCAGGGAAGGGGACCACACTACCCTTCCACCATTAACAATAACACAAGGAAGGGGACCACTCTACCCTTCCACCATTAACAATAACACAGGGAAGGGGACCACACTACCCTTCCACCATTAACAATAACACAGGGAAGGGGACCACACTACCCTTCCACCATTAACAATAACACAAGGAAGGGGACCACTCTACCCTTCCACCATTAACAATAACACAAGGAAGGGGACCACTCTACCCTTCCACCATTAACAATAACACAAGGAAGGGGACCACACTACCCTTCCAACACTAACACAGGGAAGGGGACCACTCTACCCTTCCACCACTAACAATAACACAAGGAAGGGGACCACTCTACCCTTCCACCATTAACAATAACACAAGGAAGGGGACCACTCTACCCTTCCACCATTAACAATAACACAAGGAAGGGGACCACTCTACCCTCCCACCACTAACACTAACACAGGGAAGGGGAGAACAACCCCCTTTCCATTGGATAAAAATATGACCCGAAGATTGAAAATGAGCTAAAATGTGGTAAGAAGAAAATTTGATGAATGTGAGGGCAGACAGAGAATAATGGGGAGAGAGGTAAAGAACGCAAGCCTCGTCTTATATATTATTGAACTTCTATTTCTCATAACATTCTATAATTCCCCTCTCTCTCTCTCTCTCCTACTGTTTTTCCATTAGTTCTTCTCCTCATACGTAGCTTATGATACCCTTTGAAATTGTGTTAAATATGGAAGTCAGTGATAGCAAGGGAAATACTGCAACCGGCCTCCGGCCGGGAAATTTTTCTACCGAAAAATGTACAAATTTATCTTGAAAGGGAGTCTAGGGGGTGTAATTTTAAGCTTGATGAAAACGTAGGGAACAAACTAAATACCTCCCCTTAATGTCCGTTTCTAACACTAAACTGAATAATGTTAGAATGATGTTTTCAGTCTCATATTGAAAAATACCTCTCAATGAAGCGTAATTATTTGGTTTGTTTTTAAACATAAGTTCAGTATATTGTTGGCTGGGTTTATAATCGTGTATTACACTAAAGTTATTCCAAGGTCAGTTACTCTATAATGCCCATGAGTTTACTTCCATGCATTGAATAATTTATGGTTTCGTTTGTACTGCAACTTTGAAGCAGCTTACAATTATCTATCTATACCTGTTTATACAGGTATTGTATACGTTGATTTGCCAGATCTCAGCTCATTATGGTAATTTGTGTAAATCACATTTATTCTGAGGTATGTGCAATGGACAAACTACTTTGATGGCAAGTTTTCTGTCAATATTTTAGTTTTATAAATGCTAGTACGTCATTATTGTCTTTAGTATTATAAATGCTAGTACGTCATTATTGTCTTTAGTATTATAAATGCTAGTACGTCATTATTGTCTTTAGTATTATAAATGCTAGTACGTCATTATTGTCTTTAGTATTATAAATGCTAGTACGTCATTATTGTCTTTAGTATTATAAATGCTAGTACGTCATTATTGTCTTTAGTATTATAAATGCTAGTACGTCATTATTGTCTTTAGTATTATAAATGCTAGTACGTCATTATTGTCTTTAGTATTATAAATGCTAGTACGTCATTATTGTCTTTAGTATAAATTAAGAACAGAATGTGTCTGAGCACAGATCCCTGTGGCGCACTGCTAATTATATTTATCCAATTAACCCTTCCCGTATGAGTACCAACATTCATTCGTCAGTATAAAATATATATGCTAGTACTAATGGAGAACATAGTTTTTCACTTGTACTTGAGCAGTGTTCTCTGCCAATAGCAAGCGGTCTTCGCTAATATATATCGTAGAACTTACTGCTAGGTAATGGCAACACTGCGTAAGCGCGAGGCAGCTGTTGTCGGTTACTTCCTAGCTTTCGTGAGGAATAAATCATGTCGCGCGCGAAAAAATCATTTTTGCGTAAATGGCTGTTATTGAGGGGTACATGCTGTAAACTGCAATACCCTCTGATATACAGTAGTATGGGCTAATTACTATATAATTTATTATTATTAGTTGTGTTCGCTCCTGTAACTAATCATTCATTAGATCCATTGAAGTAGCCTACATTTTTCCATTCTATAGACACTTGACTATATTGCAATGTTGTTATTATTTTAAATTTAAATATTTTAATGGCTTTTCGTAAACTTTTAATGGGTTTTGTGAATTTGTTAGACTGGAGTTTCATTATGGCATTGCAGACATTCTCTGACGAGGTCACGCTATTGGGCGAGCTGTACAGTATTGTCAAGGTTTTGTAACCCAGCCATGCCGATTATCTCCCAGTTTACGATGAAAACTATAGAAGTTTTTAAATAGTTTGAGACTATACATTTTGCTACAATCATACGTGTGTGTACTACATTCGATAGCTGTCCATTTCATCAGAACGACTATTTGTATATAATGCATAAGTCTCATTCTACAATCTACACATGTTATGTTTAAATGTATAAGTCTCATTCTACAATCTACACATGTTATGTTTAAATACATAACCGCTTTTTATGCTTATACCTGTCAAGCTAACTTGATTTCTTACGTGGTCGAGTGGTGAGCACGCTCACGTGTGAATCTGCAAGACCCGGGATCGAATCCCTGCCACGGCGGACATTTAGTGGGTGTGGTAGTACGTTCTAGCATGTTTCACATGCTCGCACCCAGTCAGGGGACATCCTGACGACGTATACAGACTAAACACACATAACAACGCCACTCCAACAGCTTCCTCTCTCTCCAACACCCCTTCTCCCCTCTCTACACTCTTCAGAAAAATAGGAAAAGTAGAATGTAGATACGAGGTGCCGTTGTAAAGGCTTATCCCTCAATACTTCATCTGATCTGATCTGTTTTATCTTTTGCTTCCCTATAATACTCTTCCATATTTCACCTACATATATCTTGTGCAAAATACCTTTATTTGTGGCAAACAGTCATACAAACATTTATAATGAAAGAAGCCCAGCTGGGTGAGTTCAAAGTGAGTGAGGCAATACTGGTTATAGTATTATACACACATGTGAAATTTTAAGGGGAGGCAGACCGTTTTTCTGGACCCCCTTCTCCCTAATGTTTAGCCCCACTAGTTTTGAGATTATATGACGTTCGGCCCATTAGTTTGTCGATTTTAACACTTTTCGCCCCATTTCCTTGTCAATTTTAAGACCTTGCGTGCCATTTAGATGTCGATTATTTCCTGGCGAGCGATAGCGAGCCTGCAATTTTAAGAGTAACCGGCCTTTGGCCGGGACATTTTTCTACCGAAAAATTTACAAATTTATCTTGAAAGGGGGTCTAGGGGGTGTATTTCTAAGCTTGAAGAAGGTCTAGGGAGGAAACTAAAACAACATACGAATAAATGAATTAATAGACCAAACAAACGGTCTGCCTCCCCTTAACTCCTCGGGTGGTTTTGGAGGGGTGGAAGAGTGGAATCAAAGTGACGTAGTGGTCAACAAAACACTCGTCGGACCGGAGCGAAAGTGGATTTATTTATAATTATTTATACTTATTTATATTTGTTTATCAGGAATATACCATCATCATGTTTGTCTATCTAATCTCTATCTAATAAACTAGGGTGTCAATTGTCAAGTTACTTGCTTTTTTACTTCTGATAAAAGTATTGTGGTGACTCGTTTGGAACAATTGACTAACTGATGACTGTGTACTTACTAACAAATTGGTGAATAAATCATATCCCTTACGGGAGGTAAATGGTTCACCCCACTTTAACATTAGCAAATGATATATCTAAATATGAAGAAACCTTGATTGTTACTAGTTTCAGATACTTGTTTGTATATTTTGCCAAGGTTGTGCTAGATGTCGATAACGTAGGTTGTAGTGATGTTAAATTTATGTGAAATACT
This sequence comes from Paralithodes platypus, assembly GCA_032716605.1. Taxonomy (NCBI): domain Eukaryota; kingdom Metazoa; phylum Arthropoda; class Malacostraca; order Decapoda; family Lithodidae; genus Paralithodes; species Paralithodes platypus. The sequence goes on along the minus strand of CM064552.1, from coordinate 36,781,802 downwards.
TTGAAGTTGAGCACAAATAATGAATCGGTATATTTTATCGTTTAGCTCGAGGTTAATACGTGATGCAGACTTTCTATGGCTAAACTAAAGCCACTTCTGTTTTAGTTGTTCTTCCATTGTGACCACGCGTTATGTAGCCTATCAGAGAGTATTCGACAACAAAAGAAAAAAACATAATAATTAGAATAATAATAATACTAAGATTGGACTCGGTTATTCCTGTCATGATTCTTGATATATGTTCTATCTTGTTTTCAAATCTGATGTTTTCATACAGATGCTTGGAGCGTTAACAAAATATAATTTGGTGGAATGTAAAACAAAACAATCATATTTTGAAGTTAGCTTGGTTGAACAAGTCTTAAATTGAACCTCTGCTGTACCCGACCGACTAGTTTCGTTTCTTCATCTTATTCGGAAAAGATGATGTAGATTTGTAAACGTATGTGTCAATATGTTGAGGTGAAACTTACCAGGCATACTCTTATGTATAGACATGACCATCAGGAACACAAGTCGTGAATCACGTTTTAAGGGGAGACTGACTGTTTGTTTGGTCTATTAAATCATGCATTCATAAACATGTTTAGTTTCCTCCCTAGACCTCTATCAAGCTTAGAAAAACATCCCCTAGACCCCCCTCCAAGATAAATTTGTAAATTTTTCGGTAGAAAATGTCCCGGCCGAAGGCCGGTTCCTCTTAAAATTGCAGGCTCGCTTTCGCTCGCCAGGAAATAATCGACACATATATGGCACGAAAGGTCTTAAAGTTGGCAACGAAATGGGCGATAGGTGTTAAAATCGCCAAACAAATGGGCCGAACGTCTTATAATCTCAAAACTAGTGGGGCTAAACATTAGGGAGAAGGGGGTCCAGAAAAACGAAAAGGCAACTTCATACCCAACCCTGTGAACTCAAGGCAGCACAGGTTTTGGGTAAATACCATATATTCTGTGTGTGTCCTATTGTTCTCGACCTTTATCCACTCACTATTTTTGCTTTCCTTTTTCTCCGTTCCTTTTTCTACTCTCTGTTACATGTTGTGTTCACAGTCATCCATTTCGTCCCTTTTCTCTCCTTTTATATGTAACTGTCTTGATAGCGTAATGCATAGTGCACGGAATTTCGATGCAAGTATCCTGGGTTCGAGTCCTCGGAGTGCCACGTGTATTTGTTGATTTCATTAATTGAGTTTAGCTGTGAAGTTGGTTGGTGTAAAAAACATAATAATTTTTTCACTTTCTAATTTTTTCTTCCTCGTCGTTTACTTTTCCTTGTCCTAGTTTCCCTCACTTTCTCCTCCTTCTCCACCAATATCTTCTCTTCATATTCGTTTCGTTTTCCAATCTTCTGTCCCTCTTCCTTTTTCTATAACTTCATATTCCCCTCCACTTCTTCCTCTTCCTCCTCATCTTCCTGCTCCACCTCCTTCGTCACTTCTTCCTCCTGCAACAACACCTCTTTATCCACCTTATCTTCCTGCTCCACCTCCTTCGTCACTTCTTCCTCCTGCAACACCTCCTCTTTATCCACCTTATCTTCCTTCTCCACCTCCTTTTCCACTTCTTCCTCCTGCAACACCTCCTCTTTATCCACCTTATCTTCCTGCTCCACCTCCTTTTCCACTTCTTCCTCCTGCAACATCACTTCTTTATCCACCTTATCTTCCTGCTCCACCTCCTTCGTCACTTCTTCCTCCTGCAACACCACCTCTTTATCCACCTTATCTTCCTGCTCCACCTCCTTCGTCACTTCTTCCTCCTGCAACACCACCTCTTTATCCACCTTATCTTCCTGCTCCACCTCCTTCGTCACTTCTTCCTCCTGCAACACCACCTCTTTATCCACCTTATCTTCCTGCTCCACCTCCTTTTCCACTTCTTCCTCCTGCAACACCACTTCTTTATCCACCTTATCTTCCTGCTCCACCTCCTTCGTCACTTCTTCCTCCTGCAACACCACCTCTTTATCCACCTTATCTTCCTGCTCCACCTCCTTTTCCACTTCTTCCCCCTTCACCTTTTCCTCCTTCTTATCGTCTTCTCCACCTCCTCCCACTATTCCCACTTATCTTGTTTCCCTTCCTACCCCTGTCTCCCTCTCCTTCTTGTAAATCTCAGGAGTTAGGACAGTATCTTGTAGAGGTCAAACAATTGAACTTATCTGCGCTTTTAAAGACACGTCCATTTATCTGCCTGTGTCCCTTCTAGGAGGAGGAGATGGAGGAAGGAAGAAGAGGAGGAGGAGGAGGAGGAGGAGTTAGAGGATGAATGAGAAGGAAGAAAACCAGTATGAGGAAAAAGAGCATAGACGAAAGAAGGTGGACATAACAGATGAACATATAAATATAATCACAGAGGCCAATAGGAGATAAGAATTAATCAAGAAGAGAAACTATTAGGAGTACTCCTTTCCCTCACTTTGTACAGTAGAGAGCCATCATAGACGAGAAACTCTCATACTCTCTAGCTGTCATTTTCATTAACTCTGTGACATCAGCTGGGTTTGGTTTGAATAACAACGATGGAGTTGGAACAATGTAGCCTATAGACGCAAAAAACACATAATATAAGTGCTAGCTCATACCGTTGTTACTTTCCAAGAAGGCGTTGAACCCTAAACTACTGCATTGTTACCTACAAGACTTATACCCGTCTTCTAACCACAATATAACATCTTGCACCTCACCCGACAGCAACTATCATACCTAATGAGCGGACACACACACACACACACCCACACCCACACACACACACACATTTACGGTCACGGTGGCCGAGCGCGCTTAGTTACTATACAGTACTGGGTGCGCTAGCTCTGGTGTCGAGGGTTCGATCCCACGCGCCGGCAGGGGAAGTTATCTAAAAACTCTTCCTTGTAGCGCTAGGTCTGGACGGACCGCCTCGGGGGACCCACAAAGTCTCCTGCCCACGTCTTACTTCCTCGGGGGTATGTTGGCACCCTTGTTAAAAGCCAGGATCAGTCTGTCGATCCCTTAGGATAAGATCTAGGTTAAGTCTGTGTATTTTCAGCCTCATTGGCTGCCGGCTTGAAATAAATCGATTATTGTTATTATTAGTATTACACACCTACCTCTGCCCACGCGCCTCAACTATACAAAGGAAATCATGCAACAACAGTTCTAGTGACCCTTCTAGGCTGCTTGTCCTCCAAAACAATGAGGATCAAGTGTCCAAACAGTGGTTTAGAGTGGGTAAGGGAACATTGGAAAGGGACTACTGCCCTAGAACTAATGTCCGTGGCAGGATTAGGAAGTTAGTAGGGAACAGATGGGTTAGTAACTGAGGGGGGGATTAAAATAAAGTTATTCATTTACAAACGCAGTCAGTCACGGGTTTGATGCGAGATATTTGTCTAAGCGGAGTTTAAATGAATCAACGGTGCTGCAGTCTATAATGTCTCGGGGAAGCCCATTCCACAAGTTGACAACTCGATTGAAGAAGAAATTCTTAGATTCGTGTGAGTTAAAAGATTTACCAATAATTTTGCAACCGTTTCCCCGCGTGTAATTAGATTGGTCGATAGTGAAGTACTTACTACAGTTCATATTGTCGATGCCTTTGATGATTTTGAACACTTGAATTAAGTCACCTCTTAATCTGCGCTGGGTTAAAGGAAATAGATTTAATTCTCTAAGACGCTCTTCGTATGGTTTGTTCTTTAGGCTAGGTATCATTTTGGTAACTCTACGTTTGAACTCGTTCTAGCTTGTTTATATCTTTTTGGTAATAAGGGCACCAAGATTGAACGCAGTATTCCAGAAGAGGGCGGACTAAGGAATTGTAAAGGGTTAGGATAACTTCTTTGGATTTATGCTCAAATGACCTGCCTATAAAGCCAATTATTTTGTTTGCCTTCTTAACAACTTCTGAACATTGTTGACTCGGTTTTAGGTTACTCGATATTGTTACTCCCAGATCGGTTTCTCTGTTTACATTCTTAAGCTGAGTGCCATTCATCGAATAGTTTGCTTTCTCATTTAGGTATCCGATATGTAGTACTTTACATTTATCCGCATTGAAACTCATTTGCTCAAGTGGACACTTATATGACCAGATAAAGAGACGAGCAGGAGGAAGCTTTTTACCTCTCCACACAGGTTGTTTAGCGACTTAAAATCGACTGGTGGTAGTCCGTCATATAACATCCAGCTTAACCCCTTCACCACCATGACTTAATTTTCATCATATTCTGACTACCATTAGACGATTGTCTTTAGTTTATAATCTACCACTACGACTCAAAGGGGTAAATACGATCTCAATAAACCCTCTTAATAACGTAGGTCCTTCTAAAAATGCATGAAATCGTCTAATATTAGCCAGAATCAAAGGTAATGTGGCGTCATGGTGCTGAAGGGGTTAAGGCAAATTACTTTCTTGTGGGAACTAAAATATAGGCCTAAGTGCCGTAGAAAACTCTGTAACCATGCTGTTTAAGGGGAGATTTCCACTTGAGGGATTTTTTTCTTGACTCCTTTCTCCCTCATGGTTAGCCCCTTTGCTTTTCTAATTTTAAGACGTTTGCCCCTTTATTTTGACGATTTTAAGAACTTTCGACCTATTTCTGTAAATTTTAAGACCTTTCGTGCCATTTAGGTGTCGATTTTATCCTGGCGAGCGATAGCGAGCCTGTAATATAAGAGGAACCGGCTTTCAGCCGGGACATTTTTCTACCGAAAAATGTACAAATTTATCTTGAAACAGGGTCAAGGGGGTGAAATTTTAAGATTGCTGGAGGAGTAGAAAACAAGCTAAAAACCTCCCCTTAATGAATTAACACAGAATCCGAGTTACATGTAAAGTATATCAAATATATATAGGGATACATAATAGTGACACCTAATATATATAGGTATACATAATAGTGACAACAAATATATATAGGTATACATAATAGTGACAACTAATATATATAGGTATACATAATAGTGACAACTAATATATATAGGTATACATAATAGTGACAACAAATATATATAGGTATACATAATAGTGACAACAAATATATATAGGTATACATAATAGTGACAACAAATATATATAGGTATACATAATAGTGACAACTAATATATATAGGTATACATAATAGTGACAACTAATATATATAGGTATACATAATAGTGACAACTAATATATATAGGTATACATAATAGTGACAACAAATATATATAGGTATACATAAGTGACAACTAATATATATAGGCATACATAATAGTGACAACAAATATATATACTGTAGGTATACATAATAGTGATAACTAACATATATAGGTATACATAAGTGACAACTAATATATATATAGGCATACATAATAGTGACAACTTATATATATAGGTATACATAATAGTGACAACTAATATATATAGGTATACATAAGTGACAACTAATATATATAAGTATACATAATAGTGACAACAAATATATATAGGTATACATAAGTGACAACAAATATATATAGGTATACATAAGTGACAACTAATATATATAGGTATACATAAGTGACAAGAAATATATATAGGTATACATAAGTGACAACAAATATATATAGGTATACAAAATAGTGACAACAAATATATATAAGTATACATAATAGTGACAACAAATATATATAAGTATACATAAGTGACAACTAATATATATAAGTATACATAATAGTGACAACAAATATATATAGGTATACATAATAGTGACTAATATATATAGGTATACATAAGTGACAACTAATATATATAGGTATACATAATAGTGACAACAAATATATATAAGTATACATAATAGTGATAACAAATATATATAGGTATACATAATAGTGACAACTAATATATATAAGTATACATAATAGTGACAACAAATATATATAGGTATACATAAGTGACAACTAATATATATAAGTATACATAATAGTGACAACAAATATATATAGGTATACATAATAGTGACAACTAATATATATAGGTATACATAATAGTGACAACTAATATACATAGGTATACATAATAGTGACAACTAATATATATAGGTATACATAATAGTGACAACTAATATATATAGGTATCCATAATAGTGACAACAAATATATATAGGTATACATAATAGTGACAACAAATATATATAGGTATACATAATAGTGACAAATAATATATATAGGTATACATAATAGTTACAACAAATATATATAGGTATACATAATAGTGACAACAAATATATATATAAGTATACATAAGTGACAACTAATATATATAAGTATACATAATAGTGACAACAAATATATATAAGTATACATAATAGTGACAACAAATATATATAGGTATACATAATAGTGACAACTAATATATATAAGTATACATAATAGTGACAACAAATATATATAGGTATACATAATAGTGACAACAATTATATATACATACATAATAGTGACAACAATTATATATAGGTATACATAGTGACAACAAATATATATAGGTATACATAATAGTGACAACAAATATATATAAGTATACATCATAGTGACAACTAATATATATATAAGTATACATAAGTGACAACAATTATATATAGGTATACGTAATAGTGACAACAATTATATATAGGTATACATAGTGACAACAAATATATATTGGTATACATAATAGTGACAACTAATATATATAAGTATACATAATAGTGACAACAAATATATATAAGTATACATAATAGTGACAACAATTATATATAGGTATACATAATAGTGACAACTAATATATATAGGTATACATAGTGACAACAAATATACATAGGTATACATAATCGTGACAACAAATATATATAAGTATACATACTAGTAACAAATATATATAGGTATACATAGTGACAACAAATATATATAGGTATACATAATAGTGACAACTAATATATATAAGTATACATAATAGTGACAACAAATATATATAGGTATACATAATAGTGACAACAAATATATATAGGTATACATAATAGTGACAACAAATATATATAGGTATACATAATAGTGACAACAAATATATATACTGTAGGGATACATAATAGTGACAACTAATATATATAAGTATACATAATAGTGACAACAAATATATATAGGTATACATAATAGTGACAACAATATATAGGTATACATAATAACAACAAATATATATAATATATTTGTAAAGTCACGCTGACGAGGGGGTAAATAAATAGTATTAAGAAAAAAGAAGAAACAAACCTAAGCATTAAATAGGCAATATTATAACGGTTACTGTAGGAGTAAAACACAAATAATTATTATAAGCCCAAAGCAACATAACACGTACGAAATATTACAAACAAATTAAACCAGAGGAAATGGTATAAAGAACAGGAAGCCCAAATCAAACAAAGTAAAAACTAAACAGAAATAAGCTAAAACAAGAGAATATACAAGTAATGAGACAGAGGTACAGGAAACACACCCCATCAACATTATGTCACTACAGTTGCAGCAATTATAATTCAGAGAGAATATTTGGGACGAAAATAATGAACAAGAGAATATTATGAATAATGCGAGATGGAAGGAATAATGAGAGAGAGAAAGAGAGTGTGTGTGAGTGTGTGGAGATAAAGGCAAAGAGAATCGTATTTCAAAACCAACATGAAATTTTACTTAAGAAAAAGATAGTGACATAAATTTGACCTCTCTCTCTCTCTCTCTCGTTATTGTATTAATCCGTATTCCTTTTCTTATTGTTCTCATTCATGTTTGTTTACTTATAATATCGTCTACACTCTTTAAGTACATCATAACACTTCACAAATCCGTAATTTCTGTTACAGTCCTCGAAGTTAGTTACCTAGTTAAAACAGGACTTCTGGATCATTACGCCAGCACATTGACAGTCAAGAGTGGCGTCAGGACTGGAGCCTCTTTTTGAGAATTTCAGTCCCTTAATTGCCTTGAAGTTATAGTTAAAATAGGACTTCAGAGGCTATCAACCCTCCTGGATTATTAAGCCAGCACACTGTAAGTCAGTAATAGCGTCAGGACTGGGGCCCTTTTTTGAGAACTCCAGTCCCTTTTTCTACTCTAAGTTATTTGTAGACCAACATTATAAGGCCGGGTACTGCACACCCACGGCTCAAAGCAGCCACATCTCTGAAGCTGCTTCGCTCCAGTGCTTCACTGTCACTCTCAGAACGCCACCTATTGAACAATGAACTCAATAGGCATTGCCCCTCCTGTAGCATATTTTGAATAGAATAATCTCATACAGTGCTATTTAATCAGGGAACAATGAGGGTATTTTTCTGGCATTTCGGTGATGCACTGATACTATTTAAGTACAGCACTAATTCCATCCCAATAATATCTTCCCATTGATACATCGGGATTCGAACCCGGGGCCATTGGATTACCAGTCCAGTGGTATGACCACCCCTCCACACCTCATCTGGATATGCTGGGTAACTATAATGCCGCAATACCTTCCGAGTTGAGGAATAAATATATAAATACCAATAAATAACAGCAATACCAATAAATAACAGCAATACCAATAAATAACAGCAATACCAATAAATAACAGCAATACCAATAATTACAGCAATACCAATAATTACAGCAATACCAATAAATAACAGCAATACCAATAAATAACAGCAATACCAATAAATAACAGCAATACCAATAATTACAGCAATATAAATGCATTGGAAACAGCAAGGGTGTCTCTATGGCATGTCTGTAGCCTTATCTCTAAGTACTGACACAATACTGTCTCTCTAAATTTACCAGGAATCGAACTTGAAAAAACTATCCACCACTAAGTCTCAGTCTCTCGCTCTCATTCATTCATGCATTCATTCATTCATTCATGCATTCATTCATTCCATACCCGAACAATTCTATTCATTCATACCCCTCTCTCTCACCACCCAAACATAAGGAAGTCACTATCAACGAAACCGAACACCCCAATAAATTCCTCTGCTTGACTCCGGTATTAAAGTCGACCCTCCCCCCTCTCCGTGTCCGAATGTCCATGTTTGACCAAGGATTCCGCTCAGTAAACACGGTGAGCGCCTGTTTGTTTGTACTTTGTAAGCCGGGGATGAAGAGGAAAGGGGGCGAGATGGGTGGTGGATGTTGTGTGTGAGAGTAGGAATGTGTATGTCTATGTGTGTGTGTGTGTGTGTGTGTGTCTATGTATGTGTGTGTTTGTGGAGGGGGTTATATTTGTGTATTAATTTATATTTATGTATATATGTATATATTAATAAATATTTATTTTGTATTTCTTGTATTGATATATATATATATATATATATATATATATATATAATTATATACCGGTATATATATATTTTTTTTTTATTTTTTTATTTTTTTTTTGGGGGGGAGGATTGTGTTTAGTTTGTAAGCATGCATGTGCGTGCGTGTGTATGTGTGTGTGCTTGCATGAGTTATATTGTATGTGTGTGTCTGTGAGTGTGTGTGTGTGTGTGTGTATGTGTGTTCAAATCATATAAATATGAACATTCTATACTGTAAGCAACGCACATTTTTGTACACTTAAATTGGAGGCGTACTGTACACACATTAACCCTTTCAAGCTCCAATACGCGTTTCTGTTCTGTTTCTGGCTGCTATTAGACGATTTTATTCAGATTAGTAAAGGTATATGAAAGTCAAATGGTCGATTGAGATAGTATTTACCCCTTTTAATACCCACAGATATTTCCTAAGCTGCATAAAATCGTCTAATGGTAGCCAAAATAAACTGCTAACACGCGTCAGAGCTTCAAAGGGTTACACTATGCATTTACTGAACGCTATTGTATACCCCACCATGCAATAAAGGCTTAGCCCACGTAAATACAGCCCAGTAGATTATTGATAGATGTATCTATGCGTTTACATCTGGAAATTTATATATTGAAACATTGTTATATTCTATTGCATCATGCTAG
>CM064552.1:36769540-36771736 GCA_032716605.1 Paralithodes platypus | reverse complement strand
TCACTATAAGAGACAACAAAATCAACACCAGAAGGCCAACAATAAAAACAGTTTGACCGTACTTGATCGCCATTGGGTGGTTTATAGTAGTATCCATAGGTTGTCATCGTCTAGGTGTTTAGTTTAATGTAACTTTAGAAAACTATATGTATAAATAATAATTATTAAACGGCAGAGTTAATGCAAATGAAGAAACAATTATATTAAACAAATCGATAAGTTACGTTAATATTATTATTCTATTGGACGAATATTATGTCAAGGCGCTACACTGTTTTAATAAATAACTTTGTTGTGTGAATGTTGTTCCTCATAACGAGAACACATCGTAATTGCTTAATGTGATCCCGATAATTTAGCTAATTGCCCTACTAAATTAATTGGCCAATGGAACAAAGTCACGGACATTATGTCTAACGGAGTTTCCTTATATATGATAGAATATTATAATAAGGAAACCTGGGCAGACTTAGCTTTATAAGTTGTGTGTACCGTTGAGGGATATTTCCGTAATGATGTGTACACTTTGAGGTATAGACTGCCACTGCCTTTCTCCCCCAGGTCCCCGCGTTAGACCCATGTATTGCTTCATTGTTTTTCAAGCTTGAGAGAGGGCATAGACTACAATTATAACCTAGACATTAAAGCGTGACGTCACACGGTTAGTTTGCCGCGCGTCCTAGGGATTTGGTGGCAGCACTATTGTACTGTACAACAACCAAAGCACCTCAGTGGCTTGTCCTTATTATAGATAGTCTGTGCGCCGCGCGCGCCTGCCAGCTAGCTTGCTGCAGTGTTTCCAAAGTTAAGGGAATATCCACAAAACGAGGGAGCAATAGATTAAAGAGGGAACGTATTTAAGAGTTAATTAATGTTGGTAAAAACACTTGTAAATTATTTAGTATAAATTAGATATATATATAAGCAAGATGAAAACATTAAGTATACATATACACTATAAAACAATAGCTACTCATATATGATGCAAGCTGTATACCTTCAAGCAACACAACAAGAATTAAATTGTAATTTTGAATATATATTAGTATGTTACGTGTTATGTAGATTTTAATTATTTTGTCAAGTAGCACTAAAACTGGACATTTATACTTATGACATCTAGGGATATTTTGTCCCACCATTGACGTTGGCAACTCCCGAATCTCACATCAACGATGGCGGGTGTTGGAGGAGTTTTGCTTGTGTACCTCCTCATAATGACGACAATTACACGATGACTGGCGCCTTTACAGTAGCCTCTACTTATGTCTATTTAACTATGTCATGTCTGCAGAGTCTCTGGATAATGTTCAATTAATAGCGTTATTAGTACAAGGTAGGGATTATTACAAATTAATGAGGACCAAGGACAAGGATAGTCAATATAATGTCTTTGTGGGGACCCTCCCCTCCCATTGTCCTTTGCGATCGTGCTGCCATCTCTCGAACGCGTGGATCCCTATTTACAGGTTTGTGGCGTCTTCTTTCGTATCTACTATGGGTTTCAGAGGCCGTGTTACATGGTTTTTCGGGAATAACTTATTTAAGGTACTTGTCCCTGTGTCATGAGGTTATAGTCGCACCTGGTCATAAATACAAGGTTAGTCACCCCCCCATCTCTCTTTCTTTCCCTCTCGCTCTGTCGCTAAGCAGTGGTTTGGTGATTTCCAGTGTTGTGTAGTTTTGTGTTGGCATGATATTGCATCTACTGTAAGGTGTAATATGATCATCGTATCGTCAGGTTGTGTTAATTACGGGTTGGGAAGGGTTGAGGATGGGAAAATGTTGGGGGAGGAAGGGTAGTGTAGGGTAAGTAAGTACAGTCACTTATACAAAATCGTGGACCGGTACGATTTTCGTTATGCAATTACTATCTGGGTTGATTATTGGCTGGGACTTGCTTTATAATCAATGGTATATGTAGGTTCGTAATTGATGTATAGACAATCATATTCGTAAATCCGTTTGTAGAGATATACTTCCATAATTAGAAAAAAGGTGAGGTCCATGAATTGTTATGAGTGATGGTACGTTGAGGAAGATGTGCCGACAATAAAACAAACAATACAACAAAAACACGGAGGAGAAGGGTAGGACAATGGGACATTTATACAAAGTTTATAGGAATGTGGAGGGGTGAGTGTGGCCAGGTTTTATTAATAGGTCATTTTATACAACGAAAGGAAGCGAGACATG
>CM064552.1:36734540-36764540 GCA_032716605.1 Paralithodes platypus | reverse complement strand
GGTTCTGATTGGCAATGCTGTTTGTAACCAGTGTACAGTAATTAGCTGGATCAGGCGGTAGCATTCACATTGTAAATGCGACACTAGCCTGCCACACCCTTAATGTCCCCCATTGAAGAGGGTTTGTTAGGCCATGCAAATGAGTATCGCAGCTAATCTTCTAGCGTGGATTGAACACGCTGCCTCACGTATGCGATACTTAGATGGTGCCTCTTTTCCACTGCCACACAGACTCCTACATACTGACTCCTATATACTGACTCCTATATACTGACTCCTATATACTGACTCCTACATACTGACTCCTACATACTGACTCCTACATACTGACTCCTATATACGGACTCCTATATACTGACTCCTATATACTGACTCCTATATACTGACTCCTATATACTGACTCCTATATACTGACTCCTATATACTGACTCCTATATACTGACTCCTATATACTGACTCCTATATACTGACTCCTATATACTGACTCCTATATACTGACTCCTATATACTGACTCCTATATACTGACTCCTACATACTGACTCCTATATACTGACTCCTATATACTGACTCCTATATACTGACTCCTATATACTGACTCCTATATACTGACTCCTATATACTGACTCCTATATACTGACTCCTATATACTGACTCCTATATACTGACTCCTATATACTGACTCCTATATTCCATCCCCATCATATTAAGGGGAGGTCTCCACTTGAGGGACTTTTTTCTTGGCTCCCTTCTCACTCATGTTTAGCCCCATTGTTTTTCTAATTTTAAGACGTTTGCCCCATTATTTTGACGATTTTAAGAACTTTCAACCCATTTCTGTCAACTTTAATACCTTTCGTGCCATTTAGGTGTCAATTTTATCCTGGCGAGCGATAGCGAGCCTGTAATTTAGGAGGAACCGGCTTTAAGCCGGGACATTTTTCTACCGAAAAATGTACAAATTTATCTTGAAAGAGGCTCAAGGGGGTGTAATCTTAAGCTTGAAGGATATCTAGGGACCAAACTAAAAACCTCCCCTTAACTCCTACATACTGACTCTTATATTCCAACCCCATCATATTAACTCCTTTATACTGATCCTTCCTCCATCTCATCCTTATCCCGCCTTTTCTTTCTCTCCCTTCATTAGCTACTTTTGTTATTTATCTTCCCTCCTTTGCCTACTTTCCAATATGACCCTCCCTTAGCTTTATAACCAATTAGTTCCCGTCTCTCTGGCCTCCCTATATAAACTCTCCCATCCTGCTTCCCTTCATAAACATTTCCTGTTTAATGACCCATCTCATCTTCTCTCCTTCTATTCCCTTCTTGCCTGTCCCATCACTTTGTTGACTACCCATGACCACCACTTCTATACTCGGTATGACGTGGTAGCTCGTTCATTCCCTGCACAAATCTTTCTGTAAAGCTTAAAAGTACTAGTGACGATTATTTTCTTATGTAATCATCTCGCATATGACCCCTCCCCATTCTGATATCTCGTCTCATTTCATCTCAACCTACAAATTATTTCTCTTCTCCTGACTTCATCTCTATCTTCACGTCCTGTCTCATTTCCTCATTATTTTCCCTATTGACCCCATTCGTACCTTTTATTTGTATGTCCTATTATCAATCCCTTCCCTTATTCAGATAGAGATATAGAGTGCCTCCAAAGGGATCTAGATACCTTACACGAATGGTCAGTAAATTGGCAGATGAAGTTTAACATTGACAAATGCAAGGTATTAAAGATAGGGAAGATGCATACAAATGTTAAATATAAACTAGCTAATATGGAATTAGAAAACTCGAATTGTGAGAAAGATCTAGGTGTGTTTGTTAGCAATGATTTGAAGCCTAGACAACAGTGTATAAGCGTTCGAAACAAGGCAACCAGGATTCTCGGGTTCATCTCTAGGAGTGTGAGTAACAGAACTGCTGATGTTATCTTAAAACTTTACTTGTCATTAGTGAGACCCCATATGGATTATGCTGTTCAATTTTGGTGTCCTTATTACAGAATGAACATAGATTCATTGGAGAGTACAACGTAGAATGACAAAAATGATCCATAATATTAGAAATCTTCCGTATAAAGAAAGGTTGAAGAAATTAGGCTTACATTCGTTAGAGAGACGCAGAGTTAGAGGGGATATGATAGAGGTGTTCAAGTGGGTTAGTGGGATTAACAAAGGGGACATGACAAATGTACTAAAGCTCAGTGATAGCGAAAGAACTCGTACCAATGGTTTCATATTAGATAAATTTCGTTTCAGAAAAGATATAGGCAAATATTGGTTTGGTAACAGAGTTGTAGATGGGTGGAATGGACTACCAAGTGCTATAGTGGGATTAAAAACGATAGGGAGCTTTAAGATAAAATTGGATAAGCATATGGACGAGAAGGGTTGGGTGTGAAGGGGGATCAGCAGGGTTGGGCCAATCAGCGCTCTGCAGATCCCGTAATCCTGCGTTAATCTCTAACCGTTTTGGTAAGATGATCCTCAGGGTATTAGAGTGTTCAGCCTATAATTGGGCTTTGTAATTGGGGTTGTGTGGGACAGGGATCTGCCTTGCTTAGGCCAATCGGCTTTCTGCAGACTCCCGTTTTCTTCTGTTCTTATGTTCTTATATTTCCCCTCCATCCTCATTCCCACCACCCTCCCTCTCTTTCCTTCTCTCATCTTTAGCCCTTATTATATGTATCGTCCTCCTCTCTCCCCCTTCTTGACTGACCGCTCTCAGTTCCCTCCTCCCAATTATTTTCCTTTTTTCTTGCCCTTCTTTTACTGACGCCCTTATTCCTTCCCTCTCCAATTTACACATGTTTTCTCCTTGTTATCCCCTTTCCTTTTCCCAATCCCTTCTCTCATATCTCGTCCCCTTACCCTCCCTTACCAACTCACCCTCTCTCACCTCCCAATCCTCTCCAATAACACCTATCCCGTTCCTCCATTACTGACCTTATCCTTTCCCTCCTCCCAATTCCTTCCCCTCTTTCCCTCCCTCCCTGATTGACCCCTCAACCCCCCCCCCCCCATTTCACCCTCTCTATCCCCACCATCCATCACTTGGTAATTTCCTGGACACGTCCTCGCACTGTGGCCTTCAGCATCTTCGCCCCCTCCCTGCCCTCCCCACACTCCTCATCTTGCTCTTCCTTCGCCCCTCCTACCCTTCCCCTTCATTCATCCTTGTGCTCTTTCGTCGCCACTTTCTTTCTCCTATTTATCTTCCTGTTCCACCTGCTTTTTCCTCTGCCCTCTTTTCCTTCGTTCTTCATTTATGCTTTCTTTCTCCTTCCCTCTTGCTGTTCATTTTTACTCCTTGGTCTTCATTCTTGTTCTCTTTTTATCCGTACCCCCTTTCTGTTTATCTTCCTACATTCCTCCTCTTCTTCCCTGCACTTCGTCTTTCGTCACTTTCTCAACACTACATTCTCTCATTCTCCATCCATACGCTTTCCTACCTCTCCCTCCTCTTCTTTCCTTCCAGTTGATTATCATTCCTTGCTTTATTTGTGGTGTCTTGGTTCGTATCTGTTTACTCAACCTCCCTCCCATTCCTCACTCTGCACTCCTTTCAATTTTCCCTTTTGTTCCTCCATTTGTTCATTCCTTCTGTCCTCTTCTCCCCTCTTTACCACCATTCTTACACTCCCTCGTCCAGTCCTTATTCCCTCACGTTCACCCTAGTTCACTTTGTTCATTCCTTATTCCCTCTACGTTCACCCTAGTTCACTCTCACTTCTCCTTTGCCATTCAACTGCTCTCCCTTTCCACTTATCTTCCTTTCATCAATTATCTGGTTCTCCCTCTCGCCTATTTCTAATCCTTCAGTTTTTATTGGTTTGCCTTTCTATCCTTCTCCCCTTTTGCCTATCATCTTCAATTGCTTATGATTCCCTGTTTCTCCTTTTCCTTCACTTCTCTCGTTTACACCTTGTATGTGTAATCGTACTGTTCATTTTAGGAAAACGCCATGCTTCCTTTTGATTTGCCACCAGTTAAATTCTGCTAAGGAAGAACTTACGGAAATTAATTAGTTGTTACTTGAGATACACAATACCCCTTCGATACTTAAGGGGAGACTGACCGTTTGTTGGGTCTATTAATTAATTCATTCATATATATATTTTAGTTTCCTCCCTTGGCCTCCATCAAGCTTAGAAACCCCCCCCCCCCTTCAAGATAAATTTGTACATTTTTCGGTAGAAAAATGTCGCGGCCGATGGCCGATTCCTCTTAAAATTGCAGGCTCGTCATCGCTCGCCAGGAAAAAATCGACACCTAAATGACACGAAAGATCTTAAAATTGACAACGAAATGGGGCGAAAGGTGTTAAAATCGCCAAACTAATGGGCCGAACGTCTAATAATCTCAACACTAGTGGGGCTAAACATTAGGGAGAAGGGGGTCCAGAAAAACGGTCTGCCTCCCCTTAAAGGGTCTGCCCATGCTAAGTAAAAGAGTAATGCTAACCAGAATTTAATTGAAGAAAGCGTCATAGTGCTGAGAGGGGGAATTCTTTTATATGATCGAAGCCTCTCTTCTCCATTCTATGTGCTTATATTCCCCCTCAACCTCTTCTTGAACATTGGCCATGGTTTGATATCCAGCCAGTGTGTATTAAGTTTTCAGACGTGCCTTTGTCTTAGCACTTCCACTCAAAGTTGGATAAGAGGGAGTTTATAGTTTGCTACCTAGATCAAGAGGGAGTTTATAGTTTGCTACCTAGATCTGGGGAAAGTGACCCTTAGCACACTGGCTCTCGTGAAGCCAGGAAAAAGATCTCTATCAAGTATTAATAAACACCTTCAAAACTCCCTACATTGCCAAACTAACGGAGAGAACGTCTTTCCGTAGAAAATGTTCTGGGGAGAGAGGAGGGGGTCCAGAAAAAGAAACTCCAAGAGGAAACTTAGAAATGGAAGCCAGGAAAAACAACTCGACGTCTAAATGGTTTATGTTTTCATGTTTGATGTTGCATGTATAATATTTCAATCAAGGTACTTAATCTTTAGCACTTTTTCGAGCGAGACTAAATTATGTTGTCTGTGCATAAACCTGGAAGACGTGGGCACTTTTGGAAACTATCTTATGTTTACGAGGAAACTGATTACTCATCGAGGACATTATATTTTAGAGTGCTTGCATGCATACGTACCGAGAATATAGTTTCAATAGTTTGGAGTACCGTTATATTGATTACTCATTATTCAGTTCCAATTGACCACTTGCGAGTTTCGTTCTATAAGAAAGTTGGAGCTGTAGACATTTATCAATACATAAAACCCAATTATACACACTTTTTAGCCATCAGAAGCCTACATTATTATTGCATTTCTGTATACTATTGATATTCACGGCTCCAACTTCCTTACAGACCGAAACTCGCCAGTGGTCAATTGAGTGGATATTAGTATGACCTAAACCATTTGAAGCTAAAGTACGTCACACCCTGCATAGCGCCTGTAGTGATAATTCGTTAAGGGGGTGACCTGCTTTTTTGTTATTTCTGTCCTTTTCTCTCTTTCTCTGGCTTGTATCCATTTGGCCCCATTCAACCTACTGTTTTAAGACGTTTAGCCCCATCCAGGTGTCATTTTTTTACTGGTGAGCGGTAGCGAGCCAGCATATTTTTTATTTTTGTTTGACAGCAGGCTAAATTTGTACATTTTTCGATAGAAAAATGTCTCCGGCGAAGCCGGATTTCTTCATATTATAATGTTGGCTCGCTATCGCTCGCCAGGAAGAAATCGACACCTACAGTAGATGGGGATACACGTCTTAAAATAGTTGGCTGAATGGGGCCGAATGGATACAAGCCAGAGAAAGAGAGAAAGGGAGAGAAATACAAAAAACACAGGAATATATAATTCCAAAAAACGTCATTGTACTCTGCGGTCGTCAATATTCAAACCTCGGTATTGGACTGAACTTATACCCTAGTCTGAGGTGGAAGACCTTAATATTACGGAATACTTATAACTGAGTTTGAAGGTTTGTGGAATACATTAGTCAGGTATTATGATTATATGTCGAATTACTTCAAACCCCGTTGTATAATAATAATAATAATAATAATAACAATAAGCCAAGGTCATCATATTATAATTTCGTGCAACGAGAGGACACAAATAGTGCATATGGCTGGCGGAAAGAAAATGTTATACTGTATGTGCAATATACTGTATGTTATACTTTACCAGAATATTAAATTTCGTGTTTACTGATGCTAAGCACACACATATATATATATATATATACCGGTACACATTAATGGGTAGTAATAGAATAGTGATTTAACTACTTCACATGCACTAACTAATTTTATGTGTATCATCGTCATATCAATCGAGCACATCATGCTAACATTGTTTTCAACAATCAAAGTGAAATAAGAAATCATATGGTATAATGCATACTATTATTATTTGAATATCAATCTCCTTACAAGACAAGGACAGAGTGCAGAATGTATTATTCTGGGAACAATAAGGAGAAGAGTTGTATGTTAGGCGGTGACGTACGGTGGGTGTAGGAGGAAGACACCTAATGCATAATGTAAGCCCTTGTCATCAGTCTTGGTACTGTTGGTTCTACAAGTCCCTCTACTCCACAAAATATATAAAGTAACTTGAGGAACTTTAGACTGTAACAAAGCCCCTTATAGTAATTGTGACGCTGTATATTTGCATAATAATAAGATAATTATTATAGTAAACATAAGCTCGGGTAAAGGAACATTTATGTGAACACTACCTCATGACAAAAAAAAAAAAAAAAAAACTATGGCTATCTACTATCAAGGTAGCTTAATTATTTTTCAAACCTGATTTCATTAGTGAATCATAATAGTTCTTCCAAATTATTAAGGAGGGATGGTTAACTTTTTGGGCGATTTTTGCATGTATTCATTATTTTTCTAGTTTCCTCCCTAGACCTGCATCAAATTTAAAAAAAACATCCATTAGATCCCTCTTCTATATTAATTTGTACATTTTTCGGTAGAAAAATTTCCCGGCCGAAGGCCGGTTTTTCCAACATTACAGGCTCACTATCGTTCGCCAGGGAAAAAATCGACACCTTAATAGCATGAAAGGTCTAAATATTGACGTAGAAATGGCGCGAAAGGCCTTAAAATCGACTAACTAATGGGGCAAACATCTTAACATCTGAAAACTAATGGGGCTAAACATGAGGGAGAATTTGTTAGTTATATATACCGTGCCAGGGAATCCTACAATCGCTGGAATATGTCATAATCAGTCTTGTTGATCGTGGCTGTAATTTGCGAACTTGCAACAATTCATTAATTATGTTTTGAAGTATAGTTAGCAATGTTTTTTTTTTTTTTTTTTTTGTTTTTTTTTTTTTTTCTATGTGATTGATGGAGGCAAAAGGCAAAAGGCATAACTGCCTATAGCGAGTGCCTCCCCCATAGTTGAAAGAGTGACAGGGCCAAAATCAAGGGACGTTCGAGCCAAAATGCCTGGACACACAGAGTTTGAAGCAATTTAAGTCATAGGAAGAGGGAAAGACTGATTCTGGGAGAGAGTTCCAGAGCTCAGATGTTGAGTAGAAGAAAGTTTGAGAGTAACGTTTCACTCTTGGGTTGGAGAGTTGCACAGAGTAGGGGTGGGATTGAGTTGCAAGACGGGTACCACGTGCCCTACGTAAAGGAGGTGGTACATGACAATAGTTTTCTCTCATCAGTAGCTACCTTGAAAAATAGTTCAGGATTATTGAGATATTATAGTACGAGGAATTATCAGTCTTGTTTCAATATGTTCTAATTATGTAATATTCCATGTTAATGTCTACATATTAACCTCTTCTCTTCCCATTGTCTCCAACCACATCCTTTTTTAAGATCAAATCGGTTGAGGTACCAAGGATTGTTGAAATGTTAAAAACACTAGCTGGCTGTAATCTTGAATTCAATACTTTAAGATCACTATGCATGGACGTGCCTTTGTATTGTAAATAATCAAAGTAAGCATAGGTTAATTACTCATTGATAACTCTTAGGTCTAGAGAGGAGAAAAAAAAAAAAAAAAAAAAAAAAAAAAAAAAAAGGCAACGAAATGCGCAATCCCCCAATAAGTGTTTTCTCTTTTACAGCCACCTCCTCTTTGAATCTCAATATGGTTAAGATACCAAGGTCACTAAAAAATATAAGCACTAGAAAATTAAAGATATCTGTTATATTTTCCACACAGCATACCTATCTATTTAGTGTTAGATGCCTTAAGGGGAGATTTGCGCTCGAGTGATTTTTTCTTGACCCCTATCTCCCTCATGTTTAGCCCCATTGTTTTTTAGATTTTAGGACGTTTGCCCCATTAGTTTGGCGATTTTAAGAACTTTCGCCCCATTTCTGTTAATTGTAAGACCTTTCGTGCCCGTTAGGTGTCGATTTTTTCCTGGCGAGCGATAATTAGCCTGTAATTTTAGAAGAAGGCCGGGACATTTGTCTACCGAAAAATGTACACATTTATCTTGAAAGGGGGTCAAGGGGGTATAATTTTAAGCTTGATGGAGGTCTAGGCAACAAACTAAAAACCTCCCCTTAACCCGTACAGTACCAGGGGCATCCTTTTCATTCTATTCTAGCAACTATTAGATGATTAAATTCAGCTTAGGAAGGCCCTCTAGCATTAATAAGGCTTCAAACTATCTGAACCAACCCTTGTAACTACCACAGATCCTTCCTAAGCTGCATAATATAGCTAGCATAAAATACAACACACGTCGCTGGTACTCAAAGGGTTAATCCCCGAGGGTGTGGCCATGAATTAATCGCCTCCATATTCCTTGACAATTCGTGTGATTCTCCAGCTTGTTTTCGGGGGGGATGGTTGGTACTATAGTCCATTCATTATAGTTAGGCTAAACATACTGACTACTAGCATCTATAACTTAAAACCGACTAGAGTAATCGAGGTAATACTTCTACCATTTGGGAAGAGTCAGACAGGGAATAGGTGTGAACATTTACAGCCCATTTGCTCTAGCCCTATTTGAGTTACAGAGGTTAGAGGTTACGATGGCTGGCCAAACTAGAATGAACAGACTATAGTTTCGTCATTCATTTTCAAGTGTTAACCAATTCTCTCCTCTGTTTTGCAGGCACGTCCTCGTTGAAGATCGAGGGTATGGAGGTACCGGGGTGGGTGAAGACTGGAGAGACAGCCAACCTGGTGTGTAAGGTGGACCTCCAGGGGGACATACTGTACTCCCTCACGTGGTGGAGGGGACAGAAACAGTTCTACCAGTTCTCACCCACCAACCTCAACAAGAAAGTCACCTACGACTTACCGGGGATAGTGGTGGATGTGAGTAACCTAATTTGACATTCTGTTATTTTTCCATTACATTCTAGTTAAGGGGAGGAATACCGTTTTTCTGGACCCCCTTCTCCCTAATGTTTAGCCCCACTAGTTTTGAGATAATAAGACGTTCGGCCCATTAATTTGGCGATTTTAACACCTTTTGCCCCCTTTCGTTGTCAATCTTAAGCTTTTCGTGCCATTTAGGTGTCGATTATTTCCTGGCGAGCCATAGCGAGCCTGCAATTTTAAGAGGAACCGGCCTTCGGCTGGGACACTTTTCTACCGAAAAATTAACAAATTTATCTTGAAGGGGGGTCTATGGGGTGTTTTTCTAAGTTTGATGGAGGTCTAGGGAGGAAACTATAAAAAATATATGAATAAATGAATTAATAAACCAAACAAACGGTCAGTCTCCCCTTAACCCTTCCAGTACTAGTGCCGTCCTTTTAGCTACTATTAAGCGATTATATTCAGTTAAGCAAAGGCCTCCAACAATTAAATGACTTCGAATGATCTCACTTAACCATTTATACTAGCATAATTATATCCTTCTTCTTAAGCTGCATACAATCTTCAAAATATAGCTAGAATAACATTTAAAGGAAGTCGCCGGTACAGAAGGGGTTAACATTAGACGATTATATACTGCTAAGGAAGGACCTCTTAACAAAACAATGGAAAATAATCTATATCAATTATTAATCATTTGACTCCTACATATCCCTTCTAAGCTTCTTATAATCGTCTAATTATCGCAAGAACAATATGAAGGAATGCGGCATAGCATACTAAAATTATTATTGTTGTTATTATTGTTGTTATTATTAATATTAATACTAATATTAATAATATTATCCTGTATGAAACAATGGGAACTTGAGTTAAAACGAATTTAACAGAGGTCATGTCATTGTAAGAGTACTAGCTCTCTGTTCTTAAAGGTGGGGGCTCATGGGTTGAGGTAAACATGGAAAAATAATCGCCAACCTGCATATAATTATCTTGTAAAATGCAATGTCACTGAAATAATTATTAACAATGGTATAAAGGATTTTGCGGATCGTCTATACCGGGCCTGTGACGTCATAGTGACGTCACACCAGTATCCTTAGCCTAGACTGGATGGTGGACTTACACTCCTGTGACATCACAGGCCCGGTATAGACGATCCACAAAATCCTTTATACCATTGTTAATAATTATTTCAGTGCCATTGCATTTTACAAGATAATTATGTACAGCTTGGCGATTATCATTCCATGTTTATCTCAACCCATGAGCCCCCACCTTTAAGGGGAGGTATTTAGTTTGTTCCCTAGACCTCCATCAAGCTTAAAATTACACCCCCTTGAGTCCCTTTCAAGATAAATGTGTACATTTTTCGGTAGAAAAATGTCCCGGCCGAAGGCCGGTTCCTCTTAAATTACAGGCTCGCTATCGCTCGCCAGGATGAAATCGACACCTGAATGGCACGAAAGGTCTTAATATGGGGTGAGAGTTCTTAAAATCGCTAAACTAATGGGGCAAACGTTTTATAATATCAAAAGCAATGGGGCTCTACATGAGGGAGAAAGGGGTCAAGAAAGAAATCCCTCAAGTGGAGATCTCCCCTTAATCTGGGGATAATCATAAGCATACATTTGGCATTGATATAACTTCACTTTATAATCGAACATGGATCAAGATTATAGAATACATAGCGTGAATATAAACACCATGTGAGGAGAAGCACTTTATTGACAACGTTTCACATATAGCTCTATCATTCCTAGACTGAAGGTAGATATGTTAGGCGTTTGGGTTCTGATAACACATATATTTTGAAGCTGCCAAACTACAATATTGCTCGAACACAATTGACGGAACAAGCCCTCGTGTGACACCGCCTTTACTTATGCTAATTATTTCAAATCGAGAAATCCAATTGACCACTTGCGAGTTTTGGTCTATAAGGAAGATGGAGCCGTAGACATCGATATGAAGCAGAATTACCAGCTAAAATACGGTCATAATACATAGATAAATACATAAATACGGTCATAATACATAGATAAATACATAAAACCAAATACGGTCATAATACATAGATAAATACATAAAACCAAATACGGTCATAATACATAGATAAATACATAAAACCAAATACGGTCATAATACATAGATAAATACATAAAACCAAATCGGTCATAATACATAGATAAATACATAAAACCAAATACGGTCATAATACATAGATAAATACATAAAACCAAATACGGTCATAATACATAGATAAATACATAAAACCAAATACGGTCATAATACATAGAATACATAAAACCAAATACGGTCATAATACATAGATAAATACATAAAACCAAATACGGTCATAATACATAGATAAATACATAAAACCAAATACGGTCATAATACATAGATAAATACATAAAACCAAATACGGTCATAATACATAGATAAATACATAAAACCAAATACGGTCATAATACATAGATAAATACATAAAACCAAATACGGTCATAATACATAGATAAATACATAAAACCAAATACGGTCATAATACATAGATAAATACATAAAACCAAATTGATCATACATTTTATCCATTAGAAATCCACATTATTATTGCGTTTCTCTTTAGTATCGATGTTCACGGCTCAAACTTCCTTATAGAACGAAACTCGCAAGTGGTTAATTGTATGTGCCTTGCTCAGCCATGGGAACATATAATATTAAGAGGAGATATTTAGTTTGTTCCCTACGTTTTCATCAAGCTTAAAATTACACCCCCTAGACCCCCTTTCAAGATAAATTTGTACATTTTTCGGTAGAAAAATGTCCCCGGCCGGAGGCCGGTTGCTCTTAAATTACAGGCTCGCTATCGCTCGCCAGGAAAAAATCGACACCTTAATGGTATGAAAGGTCTTAAAATTGACAGAAATGGGGCAAAATGTCTTAAAATGTCAAAACTCCTAGGGCGAACGTCTTAAAATCTCAAAAGCAATGGGGCTAAACATGAGGGTGAAACGGGTCCAGAAAAAGTCCCTCAAGTGGAAATCTCCCCTTAATTGTATGTGCCTTGCTCAGCCATGGGAACATATAATATTAACCCTTTCACGCACATATGACGCAGAGGTTGCCAGATTAGTAATAGGAAATAGAGTTCTCTCACTCTTATAATTACCTCTCCAAAATTAGTTTTCTGCCCACAGCTAACTCAAAGACAACTGCAGAGGTTGAAGTAACTAACTAAATGTTTCTAAATACCCCTGATGGTAACAAAGGCTTTAAAGTATCCCTAATAGACTCAACATCGCGTCATATGTCGGAGAGGGTTAAACAGAAAAAATACAAAGAAATCCGTTTTCATACATATCAATGCATAATTGAAATATTGAACTATTGGGCAAACTATTGTACGATTTTACTATTATGATTATTGGTGTATGTCGTAAGGTTTATAGTGCTTTGTATTTCTAGGGATGATATATAGCAGCAGATTCTTCTTTGTATTTCTGGGGATGATATACAGTATAGCAGCAGATTCTTCTTTGTATTTCTGGGGATGATATATAGCAGCTGATTCTTCTTTGTATTTCTGGGGATGATATACAGTATAGCAGCAGATTCTTCTTTTACATATTCAAATTGGATACCACTACAATCTGTGAATGTGTGCTCTCTGTTAGGTTCATGGGTGATTTATTATGACTCTCTCTCTCTCTCTCTCTATCTATCTATCTATCTATCTATCTATCTATCTATCTATCTATCTATATATCTATCTATCTATCTATCTATCTATCTATATATATCTCTCTCTCTCTCTCTCTCGATCTATCTATCTCTATCTCTCTCTCTCACACACACACAGACACACATGAACAATATATTAAAAAACAAAAAACTAGCTCAATATCTTACCCACAAATATATTTACCAAACAGTTATATACGAATATGAATATATGAATGGATCAAATCACTTATGGTTCTATTAATCAATTTCCTCTCTCTCTATCTATCTATTAAACTATCAGTCAATATATCTATCTATTAACTTTGCTCTAAGACCTAGCCGAGTTGTCATTTTCCGAATTTATAGCAACTGCATCAACATGACATTTGAAAGTATTTACAGTGACAATATTTGGTGAAGCGTCCGGTGGAACTACTCTCTCTCTCTCTCTCTCTCTCTCTCTCTCTCTCTCTCTCTCTCTCTCTCTCTCTCTCTCTCTCTCTCTCTCTCTCTCTCTCTCTCAATATATTGCAGATTATTGATAACTGACGACAGATAAATTCATATTTTGATAAAAAGTTGACTTGAAAACGGAAGGCATAAATTGGTCTATAAAAGAGTAATATCTGGATGGGAGCCTGTTTCAAATGGAGTGCCACTGAGTTTTGTCCTGAGACCATTTATGTATATAAATGTTATTGATATAGGACTAAATAACACTATTTCCAAATTTGCTGATAGCACAAAGATAAGAAATATATTCACTGAAAAAAACATAATAGACTATAATTAAATTGAATCAAAATGGTGGAGTGGACAGATATATGGAAGATGCTCTTTAATGTTAACAAATGTCAGATTTTGAAAATGGGTGATACCAATGAGCGGGTGGAGGGAGTGGGTCGAGAAGGTAGAACAGAGCAACACAATTGAAGTATCTAAAAGGTGGCTAGACGTTCTTTTAGAGGAGGCTAGAGCAATATGAACAATAATAATATGTAAAATATGTGTGTGTGTGTGTGTGTGTGTTTTTTTTTTTTTTTTTTTTTTTAATAGTTTCCTTTTTTCTATTAATTACCGAAAGACATGTTCTATATCTGCTGGGGGTCTCCTTTTAAATATGGTTCCTGCTGATCCAAGCGTTGATGGGAGTGGTGGGTGGGGAGAGCGCCTGTTGCTCTAATGTCCTTGCCTTCCATGTACTACCAACTACTGTTTTAAATTTAATTCCAGACTGCCTAGTACGGATCGCAAGGTCTGTGTATGTTGTGCATCTATGTAAATAATCTTTCAGTCTCGGTATCTCGTTACTAAGAAATTTACCAGTTGCGAGTTTTGATCTATAAGGAAGTTGGAGCTGTGGCCATCAATATTTAGCAGAATTATCAGCTAAAATAAGGTCATGATGCAAACAGTATATAAATACATAAAACCAAATTGATCATACTTTATATCCATCAGAAACCCACATTATTATTGCATTTATCTCTAATATCGATGTTCACGGCTCCAACTTCCTTATAGCCTGAAACTCGCAAGTGGTCAATTACCGTGACTTGGAACACATTAACTTATTCACTTTCTTCTATCTAATGTCCACTATTAATTTAGACTGAAAATACAATAACAGGTATGTGTTACTGGCTCGCTATCGCTCGTCAAGAAAAAGATGACACCTAAATGACATGAAAAGTCTTATTATTGACAAAGAAGTGGGGCGAAAGGTCTTAAAATCGCCAAACTAATGAGCCGAACGTCATAAAATCTGAAAACTAATGGGGCTAAGCATGAGGAAGAAGGGGGACCAGAAAAACGAACCCCTCTCCCCTTAATTAAACAATCTGACAACATATTTCACTTACCAGTTTATTCTCTCTCTCTCTCGTATCTTTTGTACTCCTTTGTACTCTCTCTTTATCTCCTCCAGGAATGTACCGCAAGCTCTTCGATATACTAACTAATCCTCGTAACTCCCTGTAACACTCTCATCATGCCCGCATTAATATACCACTCTCTATACAAAACCAGACTACATTTTTTTCATACATCCATGAAATATCCATCAGGCCTCAATATTTTCCCCATACATTTAATTTGCTAGTAAATTCCAGTGTTTTTTTTATTTTGTTTTATTTTTTTGGGGGGTGTCGAATTCGGCTTCCATTGTACATCGGTCATTTTTCGAGTTTCTGCAGCCGAGTATTTCATATATTCGTGCTTATATTTTAGTTCGACAATATTTTTTCTATTGCATTTTATTTTTACATTTTTTGTTGTTTTTTGTTTTTTTTAAACAAGATGATTTTTGCTATTTTCGGCATGTGTATTCGCAGAGACTTTCTCTGTATTTTTGTTCTTGTTGTTTGTTATTTATTTTTTGTTTTTCTATGGCTATTGCTTTTCAGGTTTTTGGTAGCTTTTATTTCAGCTTGCCTATATTTTTTTAACTGACCTTATGCATTTTCATTCTAGCTCTTTCTCTCTCTCTCTCTCTCTCTTTTAACTGGGGTGTCAACTGTCTGTGAGCAATTAATGTGAATATCTGTATTAACCTTTTCACGCTCATATGACGCAGAGGTTGCCAGATTAGCAATAAGAAATAGAGTTCTCTCACTCTTATAATTACCTCTCCAAAATTAGTTTTCTGCCCACAGCTAACTCAAAGATAACTGCAGAGGTTGAAGTAACTAAACTAAAGGTTTCTAAATATCCATGATGGTAACAAAGGCTTTAAAGTATCCCTAATAGGTTCAAAATCGCGTCATATGTCGGAGAATGCTATAGAACTGACCTACAATATGCCATAAATGATTGTATTTGTACAATGTAATTTACCTGGTACTGTGATGTTGATTCACTTGGATTATTATGTTTTTTACACCAACCAACTTCACATCTAAACTCAATTAATGATATCAACAATTACTGTAGTGGTGATGGGCTGGTCTATCAGAGTGAGAACTGAGCGATCTCTGCCATACCCATAGCTTACTCTGACTGTTCCTTTTACTTATATATTTTCTAGATCTCAAGTGACGGCGTCTCTTGCGTGGATTGACCTCCTAATCTACCAAGATTGGAAGCCAAAGCGTCACATCTTTCCTTTGCTCTTCAACTTTCTCTTCATAATTGCTGAGGGGCACAGGGCCCTGGGTGGGGCTTTGGTTTCCCGGGCGTTTCCGCGCCCTCCTCAGCTCCCCGCCATGGAGTGGCTTCGGTCACCCAGGCTTTATTGTGGTCGGCAGGGAGGGTTCTGTGGGGGCGCTCGGTTATAGCCTTGGCCTTGCTCGGGGCCTTGGGGCTGTTCGGCCAGGCAGCTTGGGGAAAAACAACAACAACAATTACTGTAAATGTGGCACTCCGAGGACTCAAACCCAGGATACTCACATCAAAATTCCACCACTATGCATTACGCTATCAAGACAGTTAATGAGAAGTTCGTGTGTCAGTCTCACTGCTGCTCGGGTATGGTACACCCTTCTCACAGTCACATGTCCCAGAAAGTCGCTCAGATGGTGAACTTCTTGGATCTTAGACTAATACAGCCTCATTAGGCCAGCTGTGTCCCTCCTGTGTTGCAAGTTCTCCAGATTTCTCAGGTATTCTCCTCAGTTTCCTAAGAATTTTGTTTAAACATCCCGCCAGGAGAAGATATATTGGTTCATTCCCGACAAAAATCGTCATATTTACCATAAATATCATTATTACTCATCCATATGCATGCGCCTATTTTATGTTTAATATGAATATATTAACATTTAAGAGCAATAAAATAAGAAGGAATAGCATTTGGGGGGTGAAAAAGACGTATTATTGCCGCCCGGTCGTATCATGAGGCGAGAGCCGGGGCGGCGAATAACCTCCCGCTCCGAGCTCCAAATCGGCACTGACGCCTTGCAATACAAGTCTTCGTGTTGCAAGGATCTCTAGCTGCCTTGCCCGTGTTAGCCAGACCACGTAAGGGAAATTTGCGAGAAAAATTACCCGATAAAAGGGGGAATAAGATGAAAAACAGGTGATAGTTGAGGAGGGGGAAAAAAGGAGGGGAAGAGGGGGGGGGGGGACACATAATACTAATCACATAATGCTTTGTTTTGAGTGCCAGTGGGCTGTTTTGAAAGGCTTTTTTAGGCCTTGGCTCTTAAGAGGACCTTCGCCTTTGTCCACCAAATCTCTAATGAGGTAATTTGTCATTCCCGGGTTAAATATACATGCTTGTGTTGGTTTAGCAGCAATGAATGCTTAACACTCTCTACTCCTAGTTGTGATGTTCAGACAGTACTGCATATTTTTCACACATTCCCTGTGCTGATGACGTGGGTATAAAGTAACACAAACTGTGCAGTTGTTCATAAATGCTACCGCTTCAGGTATAGCTTGCAGTAGATTGTTGAAATAGATGTTCCAAAATATTGGACCTGGAACACTTCCTTGAGGAACTCCTTCGTTAACAACATAACAGATTGACTCTTATCCATACAGGGCAATGACTAGGCTAGCAGTGGTGCAGTGGTGGTAATAGGTTATTCCTCACTATATATGCCCTGCTCCAGCTTTGCAAATACCACCACTGTCTTTTTCCCAAGTGTCTTTGGTGCAACTTGCTTATTAGTTGTAGCTGGTACTGTTTTTCCCCTATTTTGATATTGCTATTTTGTCATAAGTTTCCAAGTTCCTTTATGTCTCCTTAGAATATATTGAGTTTAATTAGCAACAATTGTTTTCCAGGCTTGATAGTTGGTATTGATGGCTAGGTTGCATTGATAATCACACCATGAAAGTTTGTTAGTTTGGCTTGGGATGTTCGTGAAAGAAACCATTTAGATTGACAGTCTAGTATATGTTTTGTGACAGATTCAATTTGTTCATAAGTAGAGCCACCATGAAACAATTGACCACCAGTGAATATGTCATAGAAAATGTATAGATTCCCAGTTGGCTTGGTTAGTCATTAGCAACTCAAAGATCGTCAACTCTTTTAAGTATCTGGGCAGTGTGTTGAGTAAAGATGGGACTATGGATGAAGAAGTTCGGGAGAGGGTACAACAGGGGAAGATGGTTGTAGGAACGCTAAAAGCAGTAACAAGAAATAGGGTGGTCAGTATGGAAGTGAAGAAGTCCTTGCATGACAGTGTGGTAATCCCGACACTGACTTACGGAAGCGAAGCATGGACGTTGGTTGAGAGACTCAGACCAAGAGTGAGAGCAGTGGAAATGAATTACTTAAAGAGTGCGTGCGGAGTTACACGGAGGGATAGACAGACTAATGAGGAAGTAAGAAGGAGGTGTGGTGTGGAGGTAGATGTGCTGGAAAGTGTGAAAAGGAACAACTTGAGATGGTTCGGCCATATGGAACGTATGGAAATCAAGAGAATGACTAAGAGGGTGTACGAGAGCGAGGTGGAGGGACAGAGAGGGAGAGTAGACCGAATGAGAGGTGGAAGGATGGAGTGAGGAAGTACATGCACGAAGGCGGTGCTGGTTGGGGGGAGGGGCGTCGACTGACTGGGGACAGAGGTGCATGGGGGCGGTTCGTTCGTGGCCACCCCTTCGGGGATCACGGCGTCAGGCAATAGATAGATAGATAGATAGAACTCAAAGAAAAATGGATGTTATACTGCAAAATGGTCAGATGTTCTACCGACTGGCCCTAGCAAATGGTCAGATGTTCTACCGACTGGCCCTAGCAAATGGTCAGATGTTCTACCGACTGGCCCTAGCAAATGGTCAGATGTTCTACCGACTGGCCCTAGCAAATGGTCAGATGTTCTACCGACTGGCCCTAGCAAATGCCACTTGACTAGGATGCCAGAGAGAATAGGGTCCCGAGATGTGGGTATACAGGATATTGACGTACTTCATCAGTCCTTCTACCTGCAACAAGTGATTAAAGGTAGTTTGTATGAGGTAGTGGTTGAGATCGCCAGTGATTAAGGAGAGGCAGACCGTTTGTTTGGTCTATTAATTCATGTATTCATATATTTTTTTAGTTTTCTCCCTAGACCTCCATCAAGCTTAGAAGAAAAACAAACTTAGACCCCACTTCAAGATAAATTTGGAAATTATTTGGTAGAAAAATGTCCCGGCCGAAGGCCGGTTCCTCTAAAAACTGCAGGCTCGCTATCGCTCGCCAGGAAATAATCGACCCCTAAATTGCACGAAAGGTCTTAAAATTGACAACGAAATAGGGCGAAAGGTTTTAAAATCGCCAAACTAATTGGCCGAATGTCTTATAATCTCAAAACTAGTGGGGCTAAACATTAGGGAGAAGAGGGTCCAGAAAAACGGTCAGTCTCCTCTTAGGAAACTGAGACAATTATATATTCTGAGCAGTTCATCAACCCGAGAGGATGAAAATACCTTGGCTTCTGAACCATGCTACTTTGATCGATATCTCTCTCTCTCTCTCTTTCTCTTTCTCTCTCTGTTTCTCTCTCTCTCTCTCTCTCTCTCTCTTTCTCTTTCTTTCTGTATCTCTCTTTCTCTTGCTCTCTCTCTCTCTCTCTCTCTCTCTCTCTCTCTCTCTCTCTCTCTCTCTCTCTCTCTCTCTCTTTCCATTTCCATATACTGCCGCATCCTATTTTCATTTCCCCGTCACTCCCTCATTCCACCTCTTTCTTCTAATGCATTATTTTCGTTCTTCGGGTTCCTTCCTAATTTGTGTTTCTCCCTTTTCCATCTTCAACTCCATTGGTAGTTTGCCATAGCTTGTTTTCCCTTTCCATCAAAATTCGTCTCTCTACTCCTCCAATCGTCTCTCTCTCCTCCAATCGTCTCTCTCTCCTCCAATCGTTCTTCCTTTTCTAATATTGTGAACAGATTCCACTCTTCATCTAACCGTAACTCTTTACTCTCTCACTAAACCTTCCCTCCTTTCATCCCCCCCCCCTCTCTCTCCCTCTCACTCTCTCCTTCTCTCTCTCCCTTTCTCTCTCTCTCTCTCTCTCTCTCTCTCTCTCTCTCTCTCCCATTACCTCGGTAACCAAATGAGATTGGAATCGACAAAGTTCTAGTTGGTGGTTTTACATTCTAACCGTGACGCTAATCTACCTTTTCTGTATGTACTGTATATTAGCGAGAGGTTTAATCCTTTCGTGACGCTAATCTACCTTTTCTGTATGTACTGTATATTAGCGAGAGGTTTAATCCTTTCGTGACGCTAATCTACCTTTTCTGTATGTACTGTATATTAGCGAGAGGTTTAATCCTTTCGTGACGCTAATCTACCTTTTCTGTATGTACTGTATATTAGCGAGAGGTTTAATCCTTTCGTGACGCTAATCTACCTTTTCTGTATGTACTGTATTAGCGAGAGGTTTAATCCTTTCGTGACGCTAATCTACTACCTTTTCTGTATGTACTGTAATATTAGCGAGAGGTTTAATCCTTTCGTGACGCTAATCTACCTTTTCTGTATGTATGTATATTTAGCGAGAGGTTTAATCCTTTCGTTGACGCTAATCTACCTTTTCTGTATGTACTGTATATTAGGCGAGAGGTTTAATCCTTTCGTGACGCTAATCTACCTTTTCTGTATGTACTGTATATTAGCGAGAGGTTTAATCCTTTCGTGACGCTAATCTACCTTTTCTGTATGTACTGTATATTAGCGAGAGGTTTAATCCTTTCGTGACGCTAATCTACCTTTTCTGTATGTACTGTATATTAGCGAGAGGTTTAATCCTTTCGTGACGCTAATCTACCTTTTCTGTATGTACTGTATATTAGCGAGAGGTTTAATCCTTTCGTGACGCTAATCTACCTTTTCTGTATGTACTGTATATTAGCGAGAGGTTTAATCCTTTCGTGACGCTAATCTACCTTTTCTGTATGTATATTAGCGAGAGGTTTAACCCCTTCGTG
This sequence comes from Paralithodes platypus, assembly GCA_032716605.1. Lineage (NCBI taxonomy): Eukaryota > Metazoa > Arthropoda > Malacostraca > Decapoda > Lithodidae > Paralithodes > Paralithodes platypus. The sequence goes on along the minus strand of CM064552.1, from coordinate 36,743,604 downwards.
ACGCTAATCTACCTTTTCTGCGTGTATATTAGCGAGAGGTTTAATCCTTTCGTGACGCTAATCTACCTTTTCTGTATGTATATTAGCGAGAGGTTTAACCCCTTCAAGCAGACGATAAGCATAATGGAATAAAATATCATAATAACTCTCCCCAAACGTCTTGTGGTACGGACAGTGTTGAGGGGAGGCAGACCGTTCTTCTGGACCCCCTTCTCCCTAATGTTTAGCCCCACTAGTTTTGAGATTATAAGACGTTCGGCCCATTAGTTTGGCGATTTTAACACCTTTCGCCCCATTTCGTTGTCAATTTTAAGACCTTTCGTGCCATTTAGGTGTTGATTATTTCCTGGCGAGCGATAGCGAGCCTGCAATTTTAAGAGGAATCGGCCTTCGGCCGGTACATTTTTCTACCGAAAAATGTACAAATTTATCTTGAAGGGGGGTCTAGGGGGTGTTTTTATAAGTTTCATGGAGGTCGAGGGAGGAAACTATAAAAAATATATGAATAAATTAATCAATAGACCAAACAAACGACCAGCCTCCCCTTAAGTTAACAGGTGTAGCAGGGCAGGTATTAATTTGAAAGGTGTAACAGGTGTAGCAAGGCAGGTGTGCAGGAAACCGGAAGAGGATACAACAAAGGTCAACAGGCTTGGCTCACGGAATGTGTTTGAATAAATCATAAGAGTCTTAAAGGGGGCATCACCGACATTTGTTATCTTTCTCTCCTTTTTTTATCTTTCCCTGGCTTGTATCCATTCGGCCCCATTCAGCCAACTGTTTTAAGACGTTTATCCACATCCAAGTGTCGATTTCTTCCTGGCGAGCGATAGTGAGCCAGCATTGTATGGAGAAATCCGGCTTCGCCGGAGAAATTTTTCTATCGAAAAATGTAAAAATTTAGATTGCTTTCAAAACAAAACAAATATATATGCTGGCTCGCTACCGCTCGCCGGGAAAATATTGACACCTGGATGGGGGTAAACGTCTTAAAACATAGGCTGAATGGGATCAAATGGATATAAGCCAAAGCGAGAGGGAGAGAAAGAGAACAAAAGCGAGGTGGTCTCCCTTAAAGGGGGCATCACACCAACGCATTTTCCGGCATTTTTCGATGAGCAAGTTTTGTCTCGTACTAGTTTGAGGCTCTTTGATAGATATAGATAGATATATATATATAGATAGATAGATAGATAGATATAGATAGAATTACTTTGAGGTTCTTTCGCATTGGGTTCGGAAACTAGATCGAAGGTAGATTATGTTAGGTTGTTTAATTCTTATGGACCTGATATTTTGAAACTACCGGACTACAATTGCCCGTAAAAACTGACGGATAAAATCGCTCGTGTGACGCCGCCTTTAAGGGGCATCACACCAGAGCTTTTATCCTCAAATTTCTAATGGTCAAAATTTTGCTGGCAACATTTCTAGGATATTTGGGCCTGGTATCGGAAACTAGATTGAAGAGGAAGGAGTAAGAAGACGAAGGAGTATGACTAAGAAGGAGAAGACGAAGAAGAAGGAGGAGGAGGAGGAGGAGAAGAAAAAGAAGAAGAAGAAGAAGATAGAGGAAAATATAATAAGAAGTGGATGAGAGGAAAGAAAAAGAAGAAAGGGAAGGAAACAATAGAAGAAAATGGCGGAAAATATAACAATAAGGAGAAGTAAAAGTGAATGAGAAGAAGAAAGAGGAGGAAACGATAGAAGAAAAGAAGATAGAGGACAATATAATAGTAATAAAGTAAGATAAGCCACATATCTATGAAAGAAAGAGGGTCGAGAGGTTTAGAGAGGTTAGTAGCCAAAGGGGAGAAGAGGGAAGAAGAAGAGGAGGAGGAGGAAATGAGAGGAGAGAAATAAGAAGTTAAAGAAAGTATGAAGAAACGGGAAAGAGGAAGAATAAGTAGGAGACAATAAATTAAGAAAAGGGAGGAGAGGAAGGTGAGTTTAAAAGGAGGTGGAGGAGAAAGGGATAAACAAGAACGAGAAAAACAGTGAAAGAAAATGGAAGAGTAGATAAAGGGTGATAAAAAAAGAGGAAATAAAGGAGGAAATGAGGAATTAAAGAAGAAATATTAGTAATGGAGAAGAGTAGTAATGATAGTAAAGGAGAAGGAAACGTAAAGGACGAATTAAAAGGTAACGGAAGGAAGGAATAGGGGTGCCAGACTTAGTGACATTTCATAAGAGAGAGAGAGCGAGAGAGAGAGAGAGAGAGAGATAAAAGAAAACAGAACAAAATAAGGACAAAAGGCAGAAACAAGGTTACCCGATTTAGCGACAGATCCCATGTGTGCCCCCATTTCTCACATAGAGCACTGAGAGAGAAGGAAGAGGAAGAATGAAACAGAAAATAATAGAGGAAGACAAAGTAATAAAGGAGGAGATAGAGAAGAAGAAGAAGAAACAGAAAGCTACCAGACTCAGCGACAGATCTCATAACATGTGTCCCCATTTCTCACATAGGGCACTGAGAGGAGCCACTGTGTTGGGAGAGAGAGAGAGAGAGAGAGAGAGGGAGAGAGGCTTACAAAGAATTCCATAGCTACACAGACTTCGCGGTCCCTACTAGGCAGCCCAGACTTAAAGGGAGATTGTCACTTGAGGGATTTTTTTTTTTGTGGACCTCTTTCTCCCTCATGTTTAGCCCCATTGCTTGTGATATTTTAAGACGTTTGCCCTGTTAGTTTGGCGATTTTAAGACATTTCGCCCAACTTATGTCAATTTTAAGACCTTTCGTGCCATTTAGGTGTCGATTTTTTTCCTGGCGAGCGATAGCGAGCCTGTAATTTAGGAAGAACATTTTTCTACCGAAAAATGTACAAAGTTAAATTGAAGGGGGGTCTTGAGGTTCATTTTAAAAAGCATGATAGGGGTCTACGAAGCAAACTAAAAATCTCCCCTTAATCTAACATAGTACGTGCTACAAAGTTAAAGATAGGGACAACAAAGCATTGTACACAGTAGGCATGAAATATACATTAGTTGAAAAAAAAAGGTCTCCAGCAGAACGACAAAATTTCTGCTAGGAAATTCATAGCAAAACCAAAAGTTATGAAGTACCAGAGAAACTTTATATAATGGTTCTATGTCATCTCAACCAGTAGACCATTTCAACCATTAGCTCTCAACCAGTGCCAAATTAACCCAGACCAACCAAACCAGTGCCAAAATATAGTACTAACCTAACCTAACCTAACCGTATTGGTTGATTTGGTACTGGTTGAGAGCTACTGGTTGAGTTGACCGGTCACCTTATCTAATATATGCACTACTGTTGCGTGACCTTAGTGTGTGTGTGTGTGAAGGAAGAACTAGAGTGCTAGGGAAGAACACAAAATAGACAGCCATAAAAGAGTAACAAAGAGGGACGATAGACGTGGACTTTAAGGGGAGGTTTCTAGTTTGTTTCCTACTCCTCCAGCAATCTTAAAATGTCACCCCATTGACCCCCTTTCAAGATAAATTTGTAAATTTTTCGGTAGAAAAATTTCCCGGCCAAAGGCCGGTTACTCTTAAATTACAGGCTCGCTATTGCTCGCCAGGATAAAATCGACACCTAAATGGCACGAAAGGTCTTAAAATTGACAGAATGGCGCGGAAATTCTTAAAATCACCAAACTAATGGGGCAAACGTCTTAAAATCTCAAAAGCAATGGGGCTAACCATGAGGGAGAAAGGGGTCAAGAAAAAAATCCCTCAAGTGGAGACCTCCCCTTAAACAACTCAATTTGCATATATAACCAAGGCACGCTACCCGCCGTATAATCTGTACCAGGAACAAATGGGACAATCATTAAGGGGAGGTTTTTAGTTTGTTCCCTAGGCTTTCATCAAAATTAAAATTACACCCCCTAGACCCCCCTTCAAGATTAATTTGTACATTTTTCGGTAGAAAAATGTCCTGGCCGAAGTCCGGTTCCCCTTAAATTACAGGCTCGCTATCGCTCGCCAGGAATAAATCGACACCTAACTGGCACGAAAGGTCTTACAATTGACAGAAATATGGCGAAAGTTCTTAACATCGCCACATTAATGGGGCGAACGTCTTATAATCTCAAAAGCAATGGGGCTAAACATGAATGAGAAATGGGTCCAGAAAAAAATCCCTTAAGTGGAAATCTCCCATTAACTATAGGTAGCGCCAACGAACTTGACAATAATCTTGATCCCTGACCTCTGCTGTAACTCAAAAGGGCCTAGAGCAAACTGGCTGTAAATATCCACACCTATTTCCTGGTGGACTCTTCCTAAATGATAGAAACGTCAGCCCGATTGCTTTAATTCATTTCGAGTTATAAGAAGTTAAGGGGTCAAGATAGTTGTCAAGTTCGCTGGCGCTGCCTATAGTGGCAATAATATAAGTTATTATGGTCTTCATTTCGTTACTTCCCTCTGCATTGATGTACAGTTGCCCACATAAGTCTCTGTTCCTCGTCGTGATCTTGTGGTGTGAAAGAAAAATGAGTGTGCATGAATTGCGAGTGAGGTTTCTTTTAATGAGTGTGCATGAATTGCGAGTGAGGTTTCTTTTAATGAGTGTGCATGAATTGCGAGTGAGGTTTCTTTTAATGAGTGTGCATGAATTGCGAGTGAGGTTTCTTTTAATGAGTGTGCATGAATTGCGAGTGAGGTTTCTTTTAATGAGTGTGCATGAATTGCGAGTGAGGTTTCTTTTAATTATCAGTTGACTAGTCGGATGAGTTAAGGGGAGGTTTTTAGTTTGGTCCCTAGATATCCTTCAAGCTTAAGATTACACCCCCTTGAGCCCCATTCAAGATAAATGTGTACATTTTTCGGTAGAAAAATGTCCCGGCTGAAAGCCGGTTCCTCTTAAATTACAGGCTCGCTATCGCTCGCCAGGATAAAATCGACACCTAAATGGCACGAAAGGTTTTAAAATTGACAGAAATGGGTTGAAAGTTCTTAAAATCGTCAAAACAATGGGGCAAACGTCTTAAAATTACAAAAACAATGGGAATAAACATGAGGGAGAAAGGAGTCAAGAAAAAAATCCCTCAAGTGGACACATCCCCCCCCCCCCCTTAACCACCACTGCATAAGAAACGACACTCGTACTACAATCATGAACATTATAATAAGTCTACGTGTACGATTACGGAGGAGAGGAACCGAACTTATGTGGGCAACTGTACCATGGCGCTAGTAAGTGATGTCTCGGCACCAAGTATATTTTGATCATTAATTGGTATCAGCAATATCTAAGCTTCATTTCTTCATACCGAGTGAAATATACAAAACATGTTCCTATACACTGATCCACCCTCTTCAACATCTGACAGACATTAATACAGCACAGAGCAAGCCAAACGTAATGACAGCTGGGACATGACTTATTAGCGCGACCGTACATGACAGTGGGATAACCATAAAGTCAATTGGGGACAAGAATAACAGAGACATAAAGAGAGGACAGTTAAGGGGAGGTATTCAGTTTGTTCCCTAAACCTCCATCAAGCTTAAAATTACACCCCCTTTGACCCCTTTCAAGATAAATTTGTACATTTTTCGGTAGAAAAATGTCCAGGCCGAAGGCCGGTTCCTCTTAAATTACAGGCTCGCTATCGCTCGCCAGGAAAAGATTGATACCTATATGGCACGAAAGGTCTTAACATTGACATAAATGGGGCGAAAGTTCTTAAAATCGCCAAACTAATGGGGCGAACGTGTTAAAATCTCAAAAGCAATGGGGCTAAACATGAAGGAAGAAGGGGTCCAGAAAAAAAAATCCCTCAAGTGGAAATCTCCCCTTAAGGAGGAACAACCAAGTCATACTAATACCTTATCGGAAGAACGAAAATATAACCATCCAAGCCCCAACACACGTGGACTTTAAGGGGAGATTTCCACTTGAGGGATTTTTTCCTTGACCCCTTTCTCCCTCATGGTTAGCCCCATTGCTTTTGATATTGTAAGACGTTCGCCCCATTAGTTTGGCGATTTTAAGAACTTTCGCCCCATTTCTGTCAATTTTAAGACTTTTCGTGCCATTTAGGTGTATTTTTTCCTGGCGAGCGATAGCGAGCCTGTAATTAAGATGTCTCGGCCGGGAAATTTTTCTACCGAAAAATGTACAAAATTATCTTGAAAAGGGGTCTAGGGGGCTGTAATGCTAAGCTTGATGGAAGTCTAGCGAACAAACTAAAAAACCTCCCCTTAAACAAGCCAGTTTGCATATATAATCAAGTAACTCCACAGGCCCCCATATACACGTAGCAGAAAGAAATGGGACAATAATATACTCGTAATAATTCATGCTGTACCGATGATTTCTTTAACCCCTTCTGTACCGGTGACGTCTTTTTCATCATATTCTAGACACCATTAGACGATCTTATTCAGTTTATAAAGAGCCTCCAGCAATTAACAGGCTTCAAATGATCTCACTTAACCCTTTATACTACCACAGATCCTTCTTAAACTGCACAACATCGTCTAAATGTAGCAAGAATGATATTAAGAAGACGTCGCCGGTACAGTAGGGGTTAACTCTCTCTCTCTCTCAGTATAGAACAAATAAAGTAAGAGATAGACAATATCCAAGTAAAGTAGATAAAATAGGAAGATCAATAGAGCAAGGACGATTTAGGAGGAACAACCAAGTAAAGATCAAATAAAAAAGGACTAGAATACCTGTAGGAAGAACGAAAAGATAACCATGAAAGCCCCAAAATAGACGTGGACTTCAAACGACCCAATTTGCATAGCTAACCAAAACACTCTACATGCCTATACATACACACGTAGGAGGAAGACATGGGACAATAATAAACTCTTTCAGGCCTTCGTTCCTTTTGGCCTTTGGTGGAGAAGGGAGGAGGAATAGAATGGGTATGCAATGCGCTATGGAGAAAGCAAGGGGGGATTTATATCGTGTAATACTGAAATGGTACACTCGGATACCATAGTCTCTAGCCCACTCATAAACATTCCTGGACCCCTTACGTTTTCTTTGTGCAATTATTTGTATGTGAATTGATTTTTTGGATAGAACTTGCTTTTCAATAAATACAATATATAGTTTTGTAGTTGATGTATATAATATTATATTCATAAACTAGTAGGCCTATGCAAAGATATACTTCATTAATTAGAAATAGGTGAAGTCCAGGCATATTTATGAGTGTGCTAGATACTATGGTATCCGAGTGTACATAGGAATGAAACAAGTATATTGTTAACATACCATAGCCAACATGATTATTAACGACAAAAAGCCTATGGGGCCTATAGTAGATACTGACATTTTAACACACACACACACACACACACACACACACACACACACACACACACACACACACACACACACACACACACACACACACACACAGTCACACACACACAGGCAGGCAAATGGATCCCAAGAACAAAAATTTAGTTGATAAGAAAACTAGTTACCAGGAAAGACAAGCAGATAAGGTGTGTGTGTGTGTGTGTGTGTGAGAGAGAGAGAGAGAGAGAGAGAGAGAGAGAGAGATATAGATATAGATACTGTGCAAAGGTGTGTGTGCGCGCGTGAGAGGGAGAGAGAGAGAGAGACTGCAAGATTGTGTGCGTGTGAGAGAGAGAGAGACTGTACAAGGGGTAAAAGTGGACTATTACAAGGAAGAAAGTGGCTAAATTGGATGATAATGGGTTATATAGTAGAAGAAGGAAGGAGCTCGAGGAGGGAGAAGAGAGAAAGAGTTAATAGGAGAGGGGGTTTTCTGCCCCCCCCCCCCCCCCCCCTTCTCATTCGTGTTTGGCCCCAATAGTGAGACTTTAAAACGTTCGCTCCATTAATTTGGCGATTTTAAGACCTTTCTTCCCATTTCTTTGCCAATTTTAAGACCTTTTGTACCATTTAGGTGTCGACTTTATCCTGGCGAGCGATAGCGAGCCTGTATTTTAGGAGGAATCGGCCCTTGGCCGGGACATTTTTCTATCGAAAAATATACACATTTATCTCGTTAAAGCTTGATAGAGGTCTAGGGAGCAAACTAAACACAAATCTAAACAGGAGAAAGAGTGTGTGAGTGTTGTGTGTTGTGTGTGTGTGTGTGTGTGTGTGTGTGTTGTGTGTCAGTGTGTTGTGTGTCAGTGTGTTGTGTGAGTGGTGTGTGTGTGTGTGTGTGTTGTGTGAGTGGTGTGTGTGTGTGTGTGTGTTGTGTGAGTGGTGTGTATTGTGTGTGTGTGTGAGTGAGTGTTGTGTGTTGTGAGTGTGTGTTGTGTTGTGTTGTGTGTCAGTGTGTTGTGTGAGTGGTGTGTGTGTGTGTGTGTTGTGTGAGTGGTGTGTATTGTGTGTGTGTGTGTGTGTGAGTGAGTGTTGTGTGTCAGTGTTGTGTGTGTTGTGTGTCAGTGTGTTGTGTGGGTGGTGTGTGTGTGAGTGTGTTGTGTGAGTGGTGTGTATTGTGTGTGTGTGTGTGTGTGTGTGTGAGTGAGTGTTGTGTGTTGTGAGTGTGTGTTGTGTTGTTGTGTGTCAGTGTTGTGTGTTGTGAGCGTGTGTTGTGTATGTGTGTGTGTGTGAGTGTTGTGTGTGTGTGTGTGTGAGCGTGTGTCAGTTGAATACATGGTCAAATTAGAATTAGAACACATAACGATATTCAATATTACAGGCTCACTATCGTTCGTCAGGAAAACAAATCGACATCTAAATAACACGAAAGGTATTAATATTGACAAATAAATGGGATGAAAGGTCTTAAAATCGACACACTAATGGGGCAACATCTTAACATTAGAAAACTAATAAGTGAGTTAGATTATAAGGAATGTTATTTTAAGTCACGAGGTGAGAATTAATAATTGATTTGGAAGAAAAGAAGTGTTATGTCAGAGATGTGAGAAATTTAGGTTGGTAAGAGAAAGAGAAACGAGTTAGATGAAGTAAAATGAGAAGAAAATTAATGTTATGTCAGAAGTGGAAAATTAAGGAAAGTAAGAGATGGCGACAATGAGAAGAAAAATTAATGTTATGTCAAAAGTGCAAAATTGGGGAAAGTAAGAGACATAGGCCTAAGCGAGTTAAATGAAGAAATTATTTGAAAATAAATATGA
>CM064552.1:36691989-36734440 GCA_032716605.1 Paralithodes platypus | reverse complement strand
GCCTCCTCCTACTCCTCCTCTCTCTCTTCTCCTCCTCGTATCTGGCCCCCGCTCCTACTCTCTCTCTCTCTCTCTCTCTCCTCCCTCCTCCTACTCTCTCTCTCTCTCTCTCCTCCCTCAATATCTGCCCTCCTCCTACTCTTATCTCTCATTCTCTTCTCTCTCCCTCTCCTACTCGCTCGCTTCTCTTCCTCCTCCTAATATCTGCCCTCCCTCTCCTACTCTCTCTCTCTCTCGCCTCTCCCTCCTCCTCCTACTCTCTCTCTCCTCCCTCAATATCTGCCCTCCTCCTACTCTCTCTCTCTCTCTCCTCCCTCAATATCTGCCCTCCTCCTACTCTCTCTCTCTCTCCTCCGCAATATAGCCCTCCTCTACCGTCTCTCTCTCTCTCCTCATCAAAAGATCTGACCTCCTCCTACTCTCTCTCTCACTCCAGCAATATCTGCCCTCTTACTCTCTTTCTCTTCTCCTCAATATTGCCCTCTCTCGCTCTCTCTCTCTCTCCTCCCACTTTCCTCGCTCTCCACCCTCCCAATTATTGCCCTAATCCTCCTCTTATCCCCAGCTCTCTCTTTCTTTATTTATTTTTTCCTCTCCCACTTTCTTCTATCTCTTTCTTCTATCTCTTTCTTCTATCTCTTTCTTCTATCTATTTCTTCTATCTCTTTCTTCTATCTCTTCCTTCTATCTCTTTCTTCTATCTCTTTTTTCTATCTCTTCCTTCTATCTCTTCTTCTATCTCTTTCGTTGATTACTATTCCTCTATCTCTATCTCTGTCTGTCATCTTTCTTCTCCGTCTTCTATATCCCGCTGGTCTTCTATCTGCTTTTTTCTATCTCTTCCTTTATCTCTCTCCTTCTGTAATCTTTTCTTTTCTCTTCTTCTTTCTCTTCTAGTTTTTCTATCTCTTCCTTATCCTCTCTTCTCTTCTCACTTCCTTCTATCCTTTCGTCTTCGATCGTCTTCATTCCGATCTCTTCCTTCTATCTCTTCCTTCTATCTCTTTCTTCTATCTCTTCCTTCGATCTCTTCCTTCTATCTCTTCCTTCTATCTCTTCCTTCTATCTCTTTCTTCTATCTCTTCCTTCTATCTCTTCCTTCTATCTCTTCCTTCTATCTCTTTCTTCTATATGTTCCTTCTATCTCTGTCTTCTATCTCTTTCTTCTATCTCTTCCTTCTATCTCTTTCTTTTATCTCTTTCTTCTATCTCTTTCTTCTATCTCTTCCTTCTATCTCTTCCTTCTATCTATGCCATTTCTATCTCTTGTCTTATATTTTTGTCGTCTATCTTTCTTCCTGCTAGTCGGTTTTCCTTCTATCTCTTTTACACTTCCTCATATGTTCCTTCTATCTCTTCCTCTATCTCTTCTTCTATCTCTTCTTCTATCTCTTCTTCTATCTCTTCTTTTATCTCTTTATTCATAGTTCTTGTCTTCGTATCTCTTCTTCTATCTCTCTTCTATCTTTCTTACTGATAGTACTTTTTTTTTCTCTTCTATCTCTGTTTCTATCTCTTCCTTATCTCTCTCCTTCTATCTCTTTCTTATATCTCTAGAATTTAGGTATCTTATATGTTCCGTTTCTATCTCTTTCTTCTTATTCTATTCATTCTAATCGTCTTTCTTTACTATCTCGTTCTTCTATCTCTTTCTTCTATCCTTCGTTCTTCATCTCTTCCTGTCTATCGTCTGCCTTCATATCTCTTTCTTCTATCTCTTCCTTCGATCTCTTCGTTCTATCTCTTCCTTCTATCTCTTTCTTCTATCTCTTCTTCGAATTCTTACTTCTATCTCTGCTTCGTTATCTCTTCCATTCTATCTCTTTCTTCTCTCTTCTTCCTTCTTTCTTTGACTGCTATCTCTTCCGCTAGATTCTCTTTCTTCTATAATGTTCCTTCGATCTCTGTCTTCTAATCTCTAGTTCTGTCTATCTCTTCGCTTTCTATCTCTTTTTTTCTTTCAATTTTTTTTTTCTATCTTTATTTCTTTTATCTCTGTACTTCTATCTATTCCTTCTATCTCTTACCTTCTATCTCGTTCTTCTATCTCTTCTTCGATCTCTTCCTTATATGATGACTGTCCTTCTATCTATTCTTTCATATTCATTCTCTTCTATGTTCCTTCTGATTCTCTTCCTTCTATCTGCTTACTTCTATCTCTTCCTTCGATCTCTTCCTTCTATCTCTTCCTTCTATCTCTTCCTTCTATCTCTTTCTTCTATCTCTTCCTTCGATCTCTTCCTTCTATCTCTTTCTTCTATCTCGTCCTTCTATCTCTTTCTTCTATCTCTTCCTTCTCCCTCTACCTTTCTTCCAATTTAAGGGGGGTGACCTGTTTTTGTTCTGTCCTTTTCTATCTTTCTCTTGCTTGTATCCATTTGGCCCCATTCAGCCTACTGTTTTAAGACGTTTATCCCCATCCAGGTGTCAATTTTTTACTGGTGAGCGGTAGCGAGCCAGCATATTTTTAATTTTTGTTTGACAGCAGGCTAAACAAAAAAAAAATATTTGTAAATTTTTCGATTAGAAAAAATGTCTCCGGCGAAGCCCGGTTTCTTCATTATAATGCTGGCTCGCTATCGTCTCGCCGAGAAGAAATCGCAGCCCCTAGATGGGGGGAATAATACGTTCTTAAAATAGTTGGCTAAATGGGGCCGAATGGATACGAGCAGAGAGAAGGGAGAGTAGAAAAGGACCACGAATAATACATAAAAGCAGTGTGTGCACCCGCCTTAACTTATGTGTAAGCTTTATCTTCAGTAACAAAAGTCGTCTATTATGTTGGTCGCTGGTTAAAAATAGAACGATTTTTATTACAGCAATGTTGAAAAGCAACCTCGAGTTAATCAAAAAAGGTTTAAGGGGGGAGGGTCCGACTGTCTTTTGTTATCTTTTTCTCCTTTTTCCCTCTTTCCCTGGCTTGTATCCATTCGGCCCCATTCAGCCAACTGTTTTAAGACGTTTATCCCCATCCAGGTGTCGATTTATTCCTGGCGACCGATAGTGAGCCAGCATTGTATGGAGAAATCCGGCTTCGCCGGAGAAACTTTTATATCGAAAAATGTACAAATTTAGCTTGCTGTCAAAACAAAACGATATATATGCTGGCTCGCTACCGCTCGCCAGGAAAATATTGACACTTGGATGAGGGTAAACGTCTTAAAACAGTAGGCTGAATGGGGCCGAATGGATACAAACCAAAGAGAGAGGAAGAGAAAGAGAAAAAATAAGCGAGGTGGGCTCCCTTAACACGATCCCAATCTTTGACGCCCACAATTTCTTCTTAAAAGCTGAATAAAGTAGTCAAATAATAGCTAATAGCCAGAACCAAATAAAAGAACGCGTCACAATATACTGAAAGGGTAAGCTGGCGGCCATGTACTCCAATCACAATAGCATCTGATATCTTGTATACCATCAGATCCTATTATTCAGTACAGTACAAAACTCTCGAAGTCAATGGGTTTTAAAATACTTAATCTTAATCATTGTTGGTTTATTATATAATATTAGTACAAAGTTCTTCTATAAACTATCAAACGACGACTTTTAATCAGCTCATTAAAGCCCCGCTTGAATCAGGGGATCAACTTCATCATATGCAACAAAGTATCTCTCTCTCTCTCTGATATTTTCCATAATACAATACTAAAACAAGTAAAAGAAGAAATATGCGAATCCTGGACTCAATTAAGGCGCTTGACATAACCTTCCTAGACTTTCAAAAGGTGTTTGACAAGGTACCCACAATACATGATTCGATAAGTTACAAATGCTCGGGATAAATGGTAAATTATATCAATAGATTAAAAGTTGGCTTACTGACAGAAGAAAAGAGTTGTTATTAACCCCCAAAAAACATTTCGGAATGTTTTACTAGGCGAATGCGACGTTCCTTACGGAAGATGGCACAACACAAAAACAAAAATACATTATACTGTATAAATAAAATCTATATACAAAATAACGTTCCAGTGCCGGTGAAATGGAAGCAATAAGAGATTAGGTGGCATGTCTCCTTACCACCACCTCCTGTCCTCCTCTTACATGTGTCTTACCCTCTCCACCTCTCCACCTCTCTCCTACCCACCCTCTCTGCCTCCACTTCCCCCGCCTACTTTATTCTAGTTTTTCCCTCCAATGTCCCACCCTTCTCCCTCCCTCCCACCTGTAATACATCTAGTCACCCTCCGCTACACTCAACCTACCCCCTTCCTCCCTCATACTAGCACGGGAGACGGATAGTCTCACGAGTCTTTCTTCTACTCAACAAGTGAACTCAAGAACTCTTTCCCTCAATCAGTCTTTACTCCATCCTATGACTTGAACTGCTTTCAACTGCGTTTATCTATGTTGAAATTTATTTGCCATGTCTGAGCCCAGTTTGATAGCTTGTCTAGGTCATTTGGAATTTCTTGTATGTGCGATGGTGAGTTTACTTTGTTTCTTGTATGTGCGATGGTGAGTTTACTTTGTTTCTTGTATGTGCGATGGTGAGTTTACTTTGTTTCTTGTATGTGCGATGGTGAGTTTACTTTGTTTCTTGTATGTGCAATGGTGAGTTTACTTTGTTTCTTGTATGTGCGTTGGTGAGTTTACTTTGTTTCTTGTATGTGCAATGGTGAGTTTACTTTGTTTCTTGTATGTGCGATGGTGAGTTTACTTTGTTTCGTGTATGTGCGATGGTGAGTTTACTTTGTTTCGTGTATGTGCGATGGTGAGTTTACTTTGTTTCGTGTATGTGCGATGGTGAGTTTACTTTGTTTCTTGTATGTGCGTTGGTGAGTTTACTTTGTTTCTTGTATGTGCAATGGTGAGTTTACTTTGTTTCTTGTATGTGCGATGGTGAGTTACTTTGTTTGCAATTTTTGTGTCATCAGCGAATTTGGAGATTCTGCATGATAGCCAATCATCAATATCATAAATATAAATCAGAAATAGAATTGGACCGAGAACTGAGCCTTGTGGTACACCGCTTGTAAAATGTATCCAATGTTAGGGTTTGCCGTTAATTACTACGCATTGCTTCCACTCGCTTAGCCAATCCTGAATCCAATGAAGAACAAACCCATGAATACCATAAGCTTTAAGTTTTACTATCAGTTTGTTGTGAGGCACTTTATTGAATCATTTTTGAAAATCAAGGTAGATGATGTCAACTGTTTTCATCAGACATTTAAGATATCATGGAAAATGTGAAGGAGGTTTATCAGACATGAGCGCTTACTCCGGAAACCATGTTGCTGTCCTTTATATGGTTGTTAATTTATAAATGACATACAACTTTATTTCGGACTATTGTTTCAAGCAGCTTGCATATATTTGAGGTGAGGCTTATTGGGCGATAGTTGCCAGGCATAGGTATATTTCTATTTGAGGTGAGGCTTATTGGGCGATAGTTGCCAGGCATAGGTATATTTCTATTTGAGGTGAGGCTTATTGGGCGATAGTTGCCAGGCATAGGTATATTTCTATATGAGGTGAGGCTTATTGGGCGATAGTTGCCAGGCATAGGTATATTTCTATTTGAGGTGAGGCTTATTGGGCGATAGTTGCCAGGCATAGGTATATTTCTATTTGAGGTGAGGCTTATTGGGCGATAGTTGCCAGGCAGAGGTATATTTATATTTGAGGTGAGGCTTATTGGGCGATAGTTGCCAGGCCAGGTATATGCTATTTGAGGTGAGGCTTATTGGGCGATAGTTGCCAGGCAGAGGTATATTTATATTTGAGGTGAGGCTTATTGGGCGATAGTTGCCAGGCATAGGTATATTTCTATTTTTTAAATGGGCGTTATGTTAGCTAATTTCCATTCTTTGGGGACTTCATTGATTTGTATTGATTTGTTAAATAGAAGAGTTAGTGGTTATAAGATTTCATCTTTTTCTTTTTTAAAGACTTTTGGCGAAATTGTGTCCAGTCCAGGGTATTTATTTGATTTTAGTTTTGATATTGCATCGGAGATGTCTGCGTTTGTAATTTCAATGTTGCATAGGGCATTGCAGTTCTTAAGTTGAACTGGAGGCATATGAGGAACAGAGTTAATGTCTTCCTCAGTAAACACCGATGCAAAAAAAAAAAGTTATTTAGAGTGTTGCTCATTTGAGTTACATCATCAATTTGTTGCCCTTTTTCATCAATTGTCGAGGTAACTACTTTTTTTAGTTGATATAGCAATACAACTCCTCTGCATTTGACTGGCTTAAATTCGCAATATGTTGCTCATAACTTTTGTTGCTATTTAGTTTATTTGTTTGCTTTACAACGAAGATTGGTGAAATATTCACAATGACTTTGACATTTGGTTCAGTAGAATGCTACATGGGCGAGTTTCTTTGCAATCTTTGATTTCCTTGTTCCACTATTTAGGTGTATTATATAATTTGAATGTCGGTTTTGGACTGGTATGCAAGATTCTACAGCATTATTATAGATGTTTTAGAATGTTCCCAAATGTTCTCTATACCTGTTAGGTGGTCTTTGAAATTCCAATTGGTAGAATTGAGGATGTTTTTAAGCTTGTGAAAGTCAGACTTTCTGAAATTTAGTAGTTTTCCTGGCTTTCGTTTTGGTTTGACGTTATCGATGTTAATGTTCAAGGTTATTGAGCGATGATTGCTTGAACTAAATTAATCGCCAACAACGACTTGGTTTACTAAATCATCTTTCGTTGTGAGGATGAGATCAAGAATATTATTGCCACGCATGGGGGAGTTGACAAACTGATATAGTGAACTTTCCAGTATAGGTGTATAGAGATCTTGTCCTGTGTATGAATTGAAATACATTCTTCAAGTAGCATTTCTCTTCTCATATATATAATATAGAGTATATAATGTATATATATATATATATATATAGAGAGAGAGAGATAGATATATATATATATTATATACTGTATATATATTATTTAATATTATATTACTATAATTATTATTATTAGGTTATTATTATTTATATTAAAATTAATATTATCATTATTTTCATCAGTTCCCAATCAGACTGCTACATAAGTGTCTAAACGAGGTAGCGATAGAATAAGGTAATATTTAGTTCTGCATCAATCGAAAAAATCAACACGAAATAACCTATTGTCCAAACAGTGTAGCATCACAGTATAGCATCACAGTATAGCACCACAGTATAGCATCACAGTATAGCATCACAGTATAGCACCACAGTATAGCATCACAGTATAGCATCACAGTATAGCACCACAGTATAGCATCACAGTATAGCATCACAGTATAGCATCACAGTATAGCACCACAGTATAGCATCACAGTATAGCATCACAGTATAGCATCACAGTATAGCATCACAGTATAGCATCACAGTATAGCATCACATTATAGCATCACAGTATAGCATCACAGTATAGCATCACAGTATAGCATCACATTATAGCATCACAGTATAGCATCACAGTATAGCATCACAGTATAGCATCACAGTATAGCATCACAGTATAGCATCACAGTATAGCATCACAGTATAGTATCACAGTATAGCATCACAGTATAGTATCACAGTATAGCATCACAGTATAGCATCACAGTATAGCATCACAGTATAGCATCACAGTATAACATCACAGTATAGCATCACAGTATAGCATCACAGTATAGCATCACAGTATAACATCACAGTATAGTATCACAGTATAGCATCACAGTCAAATACCTCGGTACTACTGTGTGCAAAACTGCCGAGTTATTATGTTTTATATTTGCCTCTATGATTGATAGGTGGAGGCGAACAGAAGTAATCGGTTTTGTAGTAAGTACTCTAGTTTTAATCCTCTCTCACACACTCACCTCTCTCTCTCTCTCTCTCTCTCTCTCTCTCTCTCTCTCTCTCTCTCTCTCTCTCTCTCTCTCTCTCTCTCTCTCTCCCTCTCTCTCTCTCTCTCTCTCTCTCTCTCTCTCTCTCCATACTTTTAGCTATATGGTTTAATATTTGTGAAGGGTGTCTTATAATATTTAAGGTTGCTAAACAAATGACAGTCTACATGTTACTTTATTTAAATTGTGTGTTGTTTATTGCTTAATTGAATTATTATCTGGTCTAATGTTTTATCTTTTAGTGTTTTTCATAAAGTTGCTCAGTATACCTACAGACAAGGATAAACTATTATATGTGTAGTGATTTAGCACACACACACACAGACACAGACAGACACACACTCACGCTCACTCACACACACTCTCTTTCTCTCACTCTAAGATGACATATATATACTGTACTTAATGACCTAAAGGAATTATATGTAATAGATTGCATAATTTATAGTTTCTATATATCTGTAAATAGGCCTGCTTAAGCAAAATATACTGTGTGTATAACTTAATACTCTCACCCGAAGTTGTACTGTACTATTAGTCATATACTATTTTTTGTTATTAATATTAAACGCACTTACTCTCTTTATTTCGGTATTTCTCTCTCTCTCTCTCTCTCTCTCTCTCTCTCTCTCTCTCTCTCTCTCTCTCTCTCTCTCTCTCCACTTTGGCCCTGATCGCTGACTAAGACTTTCTAATTCCATACGTCAACACAGTGAGAGGGTCGGTGAGAGAGAGAGAGAGAGAGAGAGAGAGAGAGAGAGAGAGAGAGAGAGAGAGAGAGAGAGAGAGAGAGGGGAGAGAGGAGAGAGAGAGGGAGAGAGGAGAGAGAGAGAGAGAGAGAGAGAGAGAGAGAGAGAGGAGAGAGAGGAGAGAGGGAGAGGGAGAGAGAGAGAGAGAGAGAGCAGTGCGTCCCGACCTCCGCATTTGAAGTTAAATACTATTCATTGAATAGTCATTGTGAAAGATGTTACTACCGATGTGTAATATTATACATCTTCTAATGTTGAACTTAATTTGCCATTGTTCTGCCAAGTTTACTTAAGTGTCTAAGTCACCTTGTAACTAACGCCAATGCATGGTTCAGGATACATTATTAGTAATTTGTGTGTCATCACCAAATTTAGATATTTTTTATTTTATCCCCTCGTCAATTTCATCAATGTAAATTATAAATAGGATAGGTCCCAATACACGCTTGGGGAATGCCACTGTTAACACTACACCAATTGATTTTTGTCTCCATTAATTACTACTCCCTGACCTGAGAGCCGGTCTTCGAGCCATTTATGTGTGTTATCTGTAATACCATGAGCATATATTTTGCTGATAACAATCGGAGCCTAGAATCGTATGAACTCCTGAGTTTCGTCATTTACCGATATTCATATATCTGTAAATAAATGGCCTAACCTAGTTTATAATAGTTTATATATTGTACATACCAGCGGCAGTACTCGGTGTTATCTTGCAATGGCTGAACACTAGAACACTAGAACACATTGAGCAGTTATTGTGTGAGATGCGAAACAAAATCTAGTGCTTTGTTGTGATACTGAGAAGTGTTTGAACGAGGTGATGCAATAGCAGCTTCCGCAGCTATAGTCTATTTGCATTCGTTCAACAATTGATTATTGATTATGGATTAGGTATTATGTAATAATATTGATTATATTTGTAGTACTTAAGCTTAAAACCACTGTTCTACTAGGGTAGGAATAATTCAATAGTTGTTTGAAAGTTCGAGATTTCATTTAACAATCTCCCAAGGAAACCAAAATAGCAACTGATTCTCTGTTTGGGTTAAAATGGGTTTAAACTGAAGGGTTGAATACCTACGACTGCTCAGTATAGATTGTACTTCGGAATGGTTACATTCCCATTACTATCTATCTGGATAATCGCTATTCAGAGTTGACCTATTTCGACTCCGAGTCAAAGGCACATCACTATATTCACAATGGTTGACAGTACTAAAATCTAATTCGTCCTCAATGTGTCCTTGAATCACTTAACCAATATTAGGACCTATTATTTGATCGTCAGAAACATTTATTCTTTTACATGGGATTAAATCACCTTAACAATATCAGAAATAATTATTGAATTACATGGTCTTAACCCGTACAGCCCCAGCGACGCGTCTGACGCGTCGGCGATGTATGTAACGCACAGCCCCAGCGACGCGTCTGACGAGTCACCCTAATTGCTCCGACCGTAACCTCAGGTGTAGCCACTCGAGAGGGCTCAGATTTGTATGGGAACTGTGTACGTATCCCACGCAACCGTGCCGATGGTTGAAAACTCTCAAAGTCCACGTGCGTGCGCGTGAGCGCGCAATAACCTGTTTTTTTGGGTAATTGCCTTCAATTTTTTACTCTTGTAAAATACGTTTTCGGGGCTCTGTAGGACCATTCTTTAAGCTTTTTGAGCGGTTTTTCGTGGTTTTTCCTTCATTCCTAACCCATTCACTATTGTTTCTGGAATAAAAAAAAAAATTGAAAACCGGCCGGGTTCTGTTGAACAAACAATACAAAACTAGCCGGGGCTCCACGGGTTAAATCACCATAACCATATTAGACACGATAAATAAATAAATACGTATTTACAACACCTTGACCATACTATAAAACAAATAGTAAACTATTATTCAATCAATGCATCCTTAACAAGGCTAAACACGATTACGAAATCATTAGGTTTCTATATCACCTTGACAATATCAGAACGCTATGTCCATATATCACCTTAGCAATGTTATAAATTAGTATTCAATCAAATATATCCTTAAACTACTTGACTAGATATTTACGCTCAATCGAAGGCATGCTGTTGACGAGGTGAATATCTAATTAACCTCTGAAGTGCGCATGGGGGTAATTAGACACCTCTCCCTGTGCGCATGTATTTGAGGTGTTTCCATCACTAAAATATTCATTGTACCATTAATAGCATTAATACTTATCCATATGCGCCTATTATGGGTTGATTATAAAGGTATTAACCTGAAACAACAATAAAACGAGTGAAAACAGCGTTTGGATGGTCAAAATCGGAGATATAGCCCGCGAGTTGTATAATGTATGGGTGAGGCAAGCTGCTTTCCCGCCAATTTCCCCCAAGGCCACTGAGACACAGTCGATCGATACTCTCTCTCTCTCTCTTGCATTCGCTTGCTATCAGTGATGACCACACCCTGCAACCGGATTTCTAATGTTAGCACGAAAATATACCTCAGAATAAGGGAATAACAGGGAAAATAGGTGATAACTGAAGGAGAGGAGGAAAGTGGGGAAGGGGGGGAGGTAGAGGACTGAGATTTTGCATGGCCCAGGGGCCAAAAAAAAAAAAAAAAAATCGATGTCAAAAGTTGATTTTTTTTTTCTCTGACTCTTAAGAGTCTTCCCGCAGTCCGCCGGGGGAACTCTTAAGTCTCCCGGCAGTTCCCGGGTTAATAAATGCTGTTTCCTTATGACAAATAGAGTGTATTCATATGGTTGTGATTGAAGCCCTTTTCTAACTATTTCTCCGGCTAGGTCTAGTCTATTTTGCAAATCCTACTTCTTTACTCCACCTGCTTTGTGGACAACAACCCTTTTTCCCTAGACTCCCGGAGAACTGGGCAGGTGTGCCTCGTTGTCTCAGTTACATAAGCTCAATCAACTATCTCCCCTCTAATCTTTATCCCGAAAACTCCCAGTTAATATTAACTATCTTTTTACATAAGACCCTATCAGGCCCTGTACTATTGCTAGCTAACTGGCTAGATGTCTTACTAACAATAACAGCGAATCTCTCAACACATCATATCTTCATTGCATCAATTGTCTAATGATTGCATCTTTAATTGTCCTATAAGGACACATATATTTTATTGTTGGAACTCAAGGGCTTGTTTTTTTTTCTCTTTGGTAAGTCTGTTCAGGCCCTTAAGGGTCCTTTAAAAAGTATGAAGGGAGATCTCCTCTTTCTTCTTCACCACTTCAAAGCTGGCCAATACATCAGGTCCATTCGCTCACTACCATCCACCACCTAGTTTCAATCTCGTATGGCTTGGCTTATTGTGTGTAAACAAGCGATATGTCGGTAGGCGTCAGGGTACTGTAGGTGTATCTGTGCCGAGGGTGGGAGGTGTACTTGATCCCGGCTCGTCTTGTATTCAGTAGAGCTAGGGTGCTGGAGGTCAGGAACAATCTTGGTTTTTATGTTTCCATGGATACCAAGGTGGGTAAGTGGTGCATTTTTGCTAAGAGAGTGCCAATCTGTTCCGGGTAGGTGCCCGTGTCTGTCTAGCTGATGTGGCCCTGCCCACCTCCCTTTAAACCCTTCCCCCATGCAAGGCAGCCCTGTGATTGGGTGAGCCGCTCGCCTGGGCAGGGTTATGTCGGCCCGGTCGCTTTGAACTGCAGGATTCTTCAGCTGCCTATTTTCATCCCTGTAATATCTTCCCGGGAGCTCATTTGTGATGTTCTTTAGTGGCTGACGGGAGTAAGACGGTGGCACCAATGTATCAGAACGTTTGATAGCAGGACAGGAAATACGGGTGTGAACTGAGGGCAAGTTATGAGCTGGACGTTTGGGGGATTATACGAGGCAAGTGTTTTGGTGCGTCGTAGGAGGCCTGTGATTGGCCGAGAGCGCGGAAATGCCAAGGTGTTCCTAGGGACAACAAGGAAAAGGTAAATATTGCTGGCACACCTGAGTTAATCCCGCCTTCTGATTGGCTGACGGGATTTCTTCTTCAATATTGATTATTGATTACCAATCTAATTTTACCATTGTAACCATTCCTAAGTCACTGTCGTCTGCTTTCATGCATCGTTTGGGACTCAGGTTCAGCAAGTACATTAGCTTTAGTTAGGCCTGCATGCAAGCGGGAGTCACATGACTGACTGGCTATATGTTCTTGTTCTTGTTAGTTATACGGACGACCCGCTAAAACAACATAACTTTCTCTAGTGCAATTTTAAGTGGTTTTAACCCTTTCCCTGCGGGTGACGTTCTGGAACGTCCTGGGAATTTGCAGCAATTTCCAGGCTTTAAAAGCCTGTAAAAAACGTAAATATCGAGTGTCAGTGGGCGGGAGCGTGAGGGGCCCACCTCCGACCCTCAGAGCAGCCAGCAGCCCACTGAGGTAGACTGTGTCTCGCGCGGGTCTCTCACTGCCTCTCACAACAGTGTTGCCAAGCGAGCGAGTGCTAACAAATAGCGGGATTCCCGCGTTTCTATGGCACCGCTGCAGGTGAACCAGGTAAGGTACGAGGCCCGTTCTGGTCTCATTTTGAAGCTATTTTCGCCTAGTTTTCGGCAGAATACAGTCCATTTAATGCAGATGCTTGAATAATCATTCAGGAGTGCCTGAATATGCCCTAAATAGCCCAAAACACCCTGCAGAGAAAGTGTTAAGCTATGAAATAATGCTAGGGAACTATGTATGACACCCGTGTGCCATGGAGAAGAATTGCTATGGAGCTATGTAAGCCACCCAGGCGAGAAGGGTTAAATACAGGGTGAACATTATAAATTAATTGTTAGTCATCCTAGAGAGAGAGAGAGTGTGGGGGGAGGGAGAGAGAGAGAGTGTGTGTGTGTGTGTGTGTGTGTGTGTGTGTGTGTGTGTGTGTGTGTGTGTCAAGGCACCCTTATTAGTTCTAGTTTGCATGCTTTCAAATCGAGAATATGATGTTTCAGTTATGGAACTATTTTTTCAAGAATACTCTTGACTGCTGCTAGATTTCTGACAGATAAAACTTAAAACTAATATATACAGTGCCATAACTCCTTCAATCACACGACAAAATATATACTTTATTAACCATTTTAGGATTATGCCGTGTTTTGACAGTTTATTCTGGATATCATTAGACGAGTTATTACAGATTAGGGACGATCTGTGAGAATGTATCGTGCACAGACTAAAATCGCGTAATAATAGTCAGAAAACATAGGAATTGCGTCATTGTATCTTGAAAGGGTTAAAGCTACAGCCAGATGATTTTTACTCCTAATGATTGCAATAAATCATAAGATCATGGATGATCTCAATCAACTCTCTAACTTTGACAGGTTTTCCCAAAGCTAAATAAGATCGTATGTAGGTAACTATGAATATGTAGGTAACTATGAATATGTAGGTAACTATGAATATGTAGGTAACTATGAATATGTAGGTAACTATGAATAAAACAATATAGGATAAATAAGTTTAAAAGCATTAAAGGTATCCTGTTGGTCGAGGGCTGTAGATATTTACAGGTAAATATTGGAAATACTCTGATGACATTCAAACTACCAATTTCTACCCAATAGTGGACTCCAGCATGCCGCCAAAATTAGAAGTGCAGCGTGTAAAACTGCAGCATGTCAGTTATCGGTAACATAAATGCAGATGTATGCATTTCATCGACATCAGCTAGGGAACTAGTTGGCGTTAGAGACCATATAGCCAAAGAGATCGGCCAACCTCCTCTGTATTGGTAACACTGGGGTCATTAGCCCCGGTTTACATTCAGACATGGCCATAACCATAACAAACTGTCGGTAAATAGCACTGTATTAATATTCCCATATTCAAAATATGCTACAGGGGGTCAATGCATAGTGAGTTAATTGCTCAATAGGTGGCGTTCTGAGACTGAGGGTCCGAGCCTGGGGAGTGAGACTGTTATGCACAGAGGCGAAGCAGCTTCAGAGATGGAGTTGGGTTCGAGCCGTGAATAGGTGCTTCGCATGTCTCACTCCCTAGACTGGAACAAGACATGACGGGGTGAGGCCTCAACGTGTTCAGCGGTAGAGTGTAAAGGCTATCAGCCTATGCCCGAGAGGGAGTGGTTGGAATATAGAAAACAAAAATACCGTTCCAAATAGGTAGGCCAGAGATCGTGACCCCTAACCTCTATAACTCAAAAAGGGCTAGAGCAAATGGGCTGTCAATTTCCCGACCTATTCCCTGGCTGAACCTTCCCCAATGGTAGAAATGTCAGCTCGATTACTCTAGTCGTTTGTGAGTTAGACCCCTAACCTCTATAACTCAGAAAGGGCAAGAGCAAATGGGCTGTCAATTTCCCGACCTATTCCCTGGCTGACCCTTCCCAAATGGTAGAGCTGTCAGCTCGATTACTCTACTCGTTTGTGAGTTATAGAGGTTAATGTTCAAGAGCTTTGGCCTAGTTATTTGTAATAGGAGAACATAGAGTACAGGGTATATTATTTGGTCTTTGGATATATACATTCTACATGCTCACACATATGTATATCGTTCAGACCTTCAATAAATACAGCACCAACATGGTATTCTTAAGGGGAGGCAGACCGGTTTTTCGGACCCCCTTCTCCCTCATGTTTAGCCCCATTACTTTTGAGACTTTAAGACTTTTGGCCCATTAGTTTGGCGAGTTTAACACCTTTTGCCCCATTTCTTTGTCAATTTTATGACCTTTCGTGCCATTTAGTTGTCCATTTTTTCCTGGCGAGCGAAGCGAGCCTGAAATTTTAAGAGGAACCGGCCTTCGGCCGGGAAATTTTTCTACCGAAAAATGTACACATTTATCTTGATGGGGGGTCTAGGTTTTTTTTGTATAAGCTTGATGGAGGTCTAGGGAGGAAACTAAAAAAATATATGAATACATTAATTAATAGACCAAACAAACGGTCAGTCTCCCCTTAAATAACACATATGACCAATCTCTCTTACTGCAGGACCTCTACTTTGCGGGATTGCATAATATAATTGCGGAAATGGTGGTAGTGGGAGTATAAGGTAGCGCCAACGAACTTGACAATAATCTTGGTAACTCTCTGTAACTCAAAAGGGCCTAGAGCAAACTGGCTGTAATTATCCACACCTATTTCCTGGTGGACTCTTCCCAAATGATATAAACGTCAGCAGACACTTGGTAGTTTCACATTTTTCCATCAAGTATCGATAAATTAGCAGCTAAAGGATTCCATACATCGTCAGCTATACAGAAACAGAGACTAGTTATCGTCAGCTATACAGAAACAGAGACTAGTTATCGTCAGCTATACAGAAACAGAGACTAGTTAAAACAGAGACTAGTTATCGTCAGCTATACAGAAACAGAGACTAGTTATCGTCAGCTATACAGAAACAGAGACTAGTTATCGTCAGCTATACAGAAACAGACTAGTTATCGTCAGCTATACAGAAACAGAGACTAGTTATCGTCAGCTATACAGAAACAGAGACTAGTTATCGTCAGCTATACAGAAACAGAGACTAGTTATCGGATTGGTGGATGTATTGAGATTTATCATCCATTAGAAAGTAAAGCTGAATACAATTGGGTTGAGGCACACATTAAGGGCAGATCTCCACTTGAGGGATTTTTTTCTTGACCCCTTTCTCCCTCATGTTTAGCCCCATTGCTTTTGATATTATAAAACGTTTGCCCCATTAGTTTGGCGATTTTAAGAACTTTCACCCCATATTAAGACCTTTCGTGCAATTCAGGTGTCGATTTTATCCTGGCGAGCGATAGCGAGCCTGTAATTTAAGAGGAAGCGGCTTTCAGCCGGGACATTTTTCTACCGAAAAATTTACAAATTTATCTTGAAAGGGGGTCTAGGGGGTGTAATTTTAATATTGATGGAATTCTAGGGAACGAACTAAATACCTCCCCTTAAGTATATATAGTATGCATTTCTTAGATATACAAATCCCCTGTATTTTTATTATACTAAATTGATATATATTCCCTCCCTGCTCTCTCTCTCTCTCTCTCTCTCTCTCTCTCTGACTCTTTTATATATATATATATATATATATATATATATATATATATATATATATATATATATATATATATACATATATACATATATATACAGTATGAATATAAAGCGACAGAGAGAGAGAGAGAGAGAGAGAGAGAGAGAGAGAGAGAGAGAGAGAGAGAGAGAGAGAGAGAGAGAGAGAGAGAGAGAGAGAGTAGAAGATTATACAGGTTATCAAGGTTGCCCCAGTATTTTAATTCTGTGTAATCTCTCTTAATGCTACCCTCACCACCATCACCCACCTTCTCTCTCTCTCTCTCGCTCTCTCTCTCTCTCTCTCTCTCTCTCTCTCTCTCTCTCTCTCTCTCTCTCATATATATGTCACGACACTTCGAATATACAACACAGAGAGATAAGAAATTGCAGAAAGGTCAAGAGGAAAAGTGAACCAAAATAATGTTCCGAATATAATAATCAAAATATGGACTCAATAAAAGGCTATATGGAAGAAACAATCTTGCTAATGGGCTGGTATCCATACAGTACCGAGTTCAAACCTAGATGCATCAAGGGAAGACTTTATTGGGATACATTTGGCATTGTAATTAGTGTTCGTTTAATACTACACAGCCCTTTGTTACCCCATAGTGAAAACCCTTGCCGTTTCTAATCCATTAGGTTTGTATAACATATTCAAATTATGCAATTGGTGTCAGAGTACTTAATGAGTAGCTCAATAGGTGGTGTGCTAGTGTGAGAAGTCCGAGATGACAAGACAGTGGCGGTACTGGTTAAATAAGCCAACCCCACCGAGCTACAATTTAAAAATATCCATGTCGATCCGTTTGGAAATATCATCAACACGTCATCTAGAATAATGAGTCTCCAAATGTCCTCATGTTGAGTGATCGATAGCATCTACTATGGAAAGCTTAAGGGAACCCACCTCGCCTTTTTTTCTCTTTCTCTCCCTCTCTTATTGGCTTGTATCCATTCGGCCCCATTCAGCCTACTGTTTTAAGACGTTTACCCTCATCCAGGTGTCAATATTTTCCTGGCGAGCGGTAGCGGACCAGCATATATATATACAGTATATATCTTTGTTTTGACAGCAAGCTAATTTTGTACATTTTTCGATAAACAAAATTCTCCGGCGAAGCCGGATTTCTCCATACAATGCTGGCTTGCTATCGCTCGCAAGGAAGAAATCGACACCTGGAGGGGGATAACGTGTTAAAACAGTTGGCTGAATGGGGCCGAATGGATACAAGCCAGGGAAAGAGAGAAAAGGAGAGAAAGATAAAACAAAAACGGTGCCCTTAAGTAAGGAGGAATAGTTGGAGCGTGACAAAGAAATAAGCAACAACAGAAAAGATGATACCAAAGCAAAGTTCAAAGGATATATGGCTACTAGAGAAGATTATACACGTACAGTACAGTCGCGCTAATAAGTCATGTCCCAGCTGTCATTACGTTTGGCTTGCTATGTGCTGTAATAATGTCTGGCTGATGTTGAATAGGGTGGGTAAGTGTAGGAACATGTTTGTATATCTCACTCGATATGAAGAAATGAAACTTAGATATTGCTGATTCCAATTATTGATCAGAACATACTTGGTGCCGAGACATAACTTATTAGCGCGATTGTGCATAGGGACAGCCGCTTGAGTAGATAGGAATACGTTCGTTTTCTGTTAATGCATAATACATTTGTATAATAAAATATTCTAATAGAAAACTGGTATTTTCGTATCTTCTAAAGCGCCTGTGATCAAGTCTAGGCCCAATGTTTTAAAATTATCCATACCGTATACATTATCCATACCGTATAAATTATCCATACCGTATAAATTATCCATACCGTATAAATTATCCATACCGTATAAATTATCCATACCGTATACATTATCCATACCGTATAACTTATCCATACCATATAAATTATCCATACCGTATAAATTATCCATACCGTATAAATTATCCATACCGTATAAATTTATGTATTAATGCTCCCCCTCTCTCTCTCTCTCTCTCTCTCTTATCACAGCATTGCAATACCTGCACACAAAATTAGTCAGTAAGAAAGCAAAATAGGAAGAAACGATAGCAAAAGAGAATCCATGAAAGGAGATACTGCAGTTAGTTATGTAGAGCAGATTAACCAGACCACTGAGCTCCATACGGAACTCTCATAGGTCTGGCCCGAAGGATTGGATCAGATTACTGAAAGGAGCTTAAGGCGACGCAAAAAACGGACGATAGGGGCGAAGGAAAATGACGGAGAATCGGATAAAAGGTCAGTGAATGATTTAGTACCAAAACAAACCGTACGCAGACGGGCAGTATCTGGGCAGTCAAAGACGTGGCGAACAGTTAGAGTGGAATGACAGGAGGAGCAGGTAGGGGGCGGAGTGCGGGGAGTGGACATCAAATAACCGTGAGTCAGCCTGGAATGGCCTATCCTAAGTCTAGTTAGTAAAAACTTCCTCACACCTGTGAGACCTGGAAGACGAGGGCCAAGGACGGACAGAAGGTTTGAGTGCACGGAGTTTATTATTGCAGGGTAGAGCATCCCAATGAGATTGCCACGTGCAAAGAATAGAAGGCTTGAGTAAGGACAGCCA
Organism: Paralithodes platypus; assembly: GCA_032716605.1. Taxonomy (NCBI): domain Eukaryota; kingdom Metazoa; phylum Arthropoda; class Malacostraca; order Decapoda; family Lithodidae; genus Paralithodes; species Paralithodes platypus. Next base: position 36,715,239 of record CM064552.1, on the reverse strand, counting down.
ATCACCTAACGGAAGGTGGGGCTGGCGAGGGATCATTAAAATAGCATTCTTAGCACCGCAGCATCGGCGTCTTCATTGCCACGGACACCGATGTGAGCAGGAATCCAACATAACTGGACCTGGAATCCACGTAGGCTCATCTCGTGGAGAGCGTGTTTTATGGCTAAAACTATTACGTGGGAGGACGAATAAGCACGGAGCGCTTCGAGGGCACTACGAGAGTCACTGTAAATTATAAAGGGCTGTTGAGGGGTGTCACGTATAATGTCAATAGCAGATTGGATAGCTAAAAGTTCAGCAGTAAAGATAGAGGCTTGGGGCAGGAGAGAAAACTGAAGGAGCTTAGTAGAGGACACAGCAGCGAGGCCCACCCCAGAGTCAGTCTTAGACCCGTCAGTGAAGATGGCAAAATGGGGGCCTTTACGTATGTGTTCGAGTGCGTGTTGGCAGTGATGGCTAGGGACAAAAGGATATCTCTTAGAGAGGAAGGAGAGGTGAGTGCAAACATTGGGGAGAGAGATAACCCATGGGGGGGGAAGGGGAGACAACAGGCGGCGAAACAGCAATGTGAAAGTCAAGAGAGTTGAGGAGAATTGTAGCACGAATCGGAAAGGAGGGGGAAGATGGACACGGATCGGGAATGAAGATATCACTGAAAAGGGAATTAGTGGGAGAGTCACTATGTTTAATTTTTAATGCACGGCACATAGTAACTAAATCGCGATAGAGGGAGAGCGTGGGCTCGCCACTCTCAGCTAAGACGGAGGTATTTGGGGAGGAACGGAAAGCTCCAGTACAGAGACGCATACCCTGCGTATGAACAGGGTCCAACATCTTCAAAACGGAAGCAGAGGCCGACCCATAAATGGGGCAGCCGTAGTCGAGGATGGAAAGAACCACCGCCTTGTAGAGCATCAACATAGTGGTACGTCTGGCACCCCAAGTGGTATGGGATAGTTTTCTGAGGAGGTTGAGAGCATGAAGGCCTTTACCTTTAGTATACTGAACATGGTCTCTCCAGTTGAGATGTTGGTCAAAGATTACGCCTAAGAATTTAACACTGGGATAGAAAGAAATCGGAGAGGGTCCCATTCGAAGCGATATTGACTGGCCACGGAGCCAGCGTTTGTCTCGATAGAAGACTATTGCCTTAGTTTTCTCAGCCGAAAACTGAAAGCCAACTGAAGATGCCCAGGCAATCACCCATTGGATGGAGATGTTGAGTATACGTTGAGCATGTCTGAGGGTACGGGCAGTGCAATAGATGGTAAAATCATCAACGTACAGGCTGCCATGGACTTCCGGCAGCAATTGTTGAATGACTTTATTTATGGCCACGGCAAAAAGTTTGCTGCTGAGAACGCTGCCCTGGGGAACACCATTGACGAGTGGAAAGACATTAGAAAGGATTCCCTCCACTCGAGTCTGGAATGTTCGATCAGAAAGAAAGTTGGAAATAAAAAAAGGTAGATGGCCACGGGCACCACTATCATGAAGTAGTTGCAGGATGGGACACCGCCACGTGGTATCATATGCCTTCTGGATGTCAAAGAAAACGGCGACGGTGATGGACTTACTTTCAAAGCCACGCTTGATATGAGATTCTAATAACGTAAGCGAGTCCAGAGTAGATCGATCTTTCTGAGAGCCAAATTGGGTCGGAGTGAGAATAGTGTTTTGATGGAGGAACCAAGTGAGTCTAGTATTGACCAATTTCTCCATTAATTTACAAAGACAACTGGTGAGGGATATTGGTCTATAACTCGAGGGCAAGCTCGGGTCTTTTCCAGGTTTTGCAATTGGGACGACAATAGCATGTTTCCATGAGGTAGGAAATTGATGACGGATCCACACCTGATTATAAAATTGCAAGAGGTAGGATTTAGCAAGGGGGGCTAAGTTAGTGAGTAAGGCAAAACTTATGTTATCTTGGCCAGGAGCGGAGTTAGGACAATTGGAGAGTGCATGTTCAAATTCATCCATAGTAAAGCATGCATTATAATCAAAGGTGTCTGGTGAAGAGAAGTTGAGGGGGATCGACTCCATTTCAAGTTTATGGCGGCGGAAATTATCGTCTAACCTCTCATTACTGCTGACATGGGCAAGATGTTGACCCAAGAGGTTCGATATCTCAAGGGGATCGTGAACAGTACGGCCACCGTGTACCAAAGCATGGCGCGGAGGGGCAATGTGAAGGCTGTTAATATTCCTGAATTTATGCCAAACGCATGATATCGGGGTAGACGGGGAAATGGTGGAGACATAAGTTTTCCAGGATTCGGATCTACTACGGATGACTTCTCGACGGAATTTAGCTGATAGTCGATTGTAGTGAGGTTTGATGGCATATATATCCATCAATAACGAGATGGAATGGTATAGAAGATCATCACGTAAAGGTAAGCGTGAACATAAAGAATTGTAACGTTTATTGAGACTATCGAGGCGGCGGCCTAATTCATGTTTACTTTTAGCAAGAGTGGATAAGGTGCTGTCCCACCAGGGGACTCGACGACGTAGGGGGGAAGAAGTCGTCTGGGGTATAGACTTAGTAGCTGCATTAGTAAAAAAATTAACGAGGAATGAATGCGTTTCATCAGGATCCCTTAAGGGATTAAAAGGTGGGATTTGTCTGGTGTGGAGGACATATGCATCCCAGTCAGCTTTGTGGAAGTTATAGCGAGGGAGCGAAGGACATGGACGGAATTGCAAGTAAGACAGGATGACAGGAAAGTGATCGCTTGAGAACGTATCAACACAGACCCGCCACTCGAACTTATCAACAATTGCTGTGGAGCACAGGGTGACATCAACAGAGGAATAAGTATGATGGGAAGCAGAAAAGTAAGTGTGTGAGTCGGCCTCATTAAGGCAGCAAAGGTCACGGTTCAAAAGCAAATGTTCAATCTGCGAACCGGCTGTATCAGGATTGGAGGAAGTAGGGTCCCATATAGGGCTATGGGCATTAAAGTCACCCAACAGTAAGATGGGAGAGGGTAGTGTAGAGAAAAACTGAGAAAGCAAGGAAAGGTCATAATTGTAAGCAGGTTGGTTATAGATATTGCAAATGGTAACAGAGTCACCATCGGGGATATGAAGAGTAAGGATAGAGTGCTGTAGGAAACTTGTACGAATGGGAAACAAGTCAAAAGTTACTCGATGATGGACATAAATTGCTGTGCCATATTCTCCATCAGGGGATAGAGAACAGCACGCAAGGTGGTAGTTTTTTTTTTTTTTTTTTTTTTTTTTTTTTTTTTTTTTTTAAGAGACAATGAACGGAGGAAGGAAAAACACAGATAAAACAAAAAGGTCCATGTGCCTAAAGGCATCCTCCATTCATAAAGTGTTTGTAACAACTGGATTTAAACATTTGTTGATTGTAAGTTTGTGGAAAGCAATTCGAGGGAAGTGAATTCCAAAGAGTAGTAGCTCTGGGGATAAATGAATTCTGATAAGTTGGTGATGGATTTATTATAATTTTAAATGTGTTGTAAACAAATACACATTGGATTATAGACACGGAGTAAACGCTGGATCTCACCTAGATGGACTCTAGATGAGAGACCATTACAATTCCATTGTAGTATATAGGGATTGAACAGGTTAAGTGAGAGACGTAAGGTTACGTAAATTAACAGCACTGTTCGGCTGTTGGAGATGAAGAGGAACGGGTCTGGGGGGAGGGTCATGAGAAGGCAGGGAGTTTCGACGTGGACGGTGGGGGGACACATTAGAGGACAGGTCATGGAGGATAGTAGCTATCTTGGAGTGTGAAAGATCTGAACGTGACTTTAAGTGAAAAGCGCATAAGCACGAAGAGTTATGAGAGGCGGTGTTATCAGGGGTTGGTAAACGTCGGTCACGGAGAAAGGAGCGTATCAACGCAGCAACAGTGGATTTAGTGCGGGTAGGCGTCCGGCGATACTCCCGCACAAAGCAGTCATGACAGCCGCAGTGGGGTGCATGGGAGCCCGAGGCGGTAACATTGATAGGTGCGTGAGGTCGAGGACGAGTAGGCGGGGGGGGACACAGGCGTAGAGGGGGTGTGGAGTGAGGGAGGCTGGGACGGAGAACCCATATCAGAGCGGAAGATGCGAGAGCGAGGAGGGACACATTGAGGTTTGGGAGGCATAGGTCGGGCTGTGAGGGTCTTACGTTTTACGGAGGGAGATTGACGATCTGAGGAGGGAGAATGTAGAGCATCAGATCGGCGTTTACTGGTGGAGGGTGTAGAATCCATGACATCGTCAACATCGGTAGAGGGAGCCGGGGCAAGAGGCAAGGATTGAATATCAGTTACTGGTGAAGGGGACGCGGATGCTTTTGGGGTGGAGGCTTCATGAACAGGGGGGAGGGGTATTCAGTGCATGAAATCGGTTGGAAAGGGGAACAGTGGCTGGACTAGAAAGGGGTGAATCCAACACAGCATCACTGTCCTCACGTCGTCGACTACCGGGAGAAACGTCAGTTGTAGGTGCACGAAGTCTAGCACTGTAAGTCATATCTCTAGAGGGATCTTTAACATCTCTTACTCTCAGTTCTTGCTTAGCTTCTCTGACAGACATGCCTGACCGACTAATGAGAAGCTTTAACTCAGCATTGTACATGTAGAACACACATTGCTTTGAGCGAGCATGGTGTTCAAGGCCACAGTTAACACATTTTGGAGTGCCACAAATCCAACGGGTAGCATGTTTGACGGAGCTACAGAAGGCACACACCCGAACCTTCTTACACCTACCAGCTGAGTGACCAAAGGTGGAACAGTTTGTACATTGTAACGGTTTGGGGACATAAGGTCGTACTTCACGCCTTTGTCCTTCGATCCTGACGTCTCGTGGGAGGGAACGTCCAATAAACTTAATGCGAGCTATGCGGAGAGGATGAGAAGGAGTTGATTTGTTTGGGATACTATACAAATCAACGTCGTGCACATTTGGATAACGCAAGCGCAACGACGACAGGAGGGTCGACTTATCAGGAAGTCCGTCATGGTCATAAGTTGAGGGTAGAACAACAGTACCGAGGATGTAATTGAGGTCGTTATGTTTCGTGACAGTAACAGGGATATCGTCCAAGGTAGTAAGAGATATGTCTCAGATTGGGCACGAGTAGTGGTTTCCACAATCCAATCATTATTACCAGTCTCACGGAACGATAAGTCCGAAGTTGCATGCGCCGAGAGGAGGAGGTTCTCTAACTTAGCCCCCGAGATGTAGGAAGCCGGTCGTATGACGAGGAAACGCGGCCAGTCATCATCGCCAAAAATTGAATCGAAGTGCCGGAGGGTGGCATTGGGTACAAACTGACGCCGAGGTTTCCGCCGATGTTGGGGGCCGGAATGAGGCATGTGAGGCTCCAGAGTTGCAACGAGTGAGGTGGAAGTAGTGGCTGAACTAACAATCGGCTGAAATGGTGGAGAAACAGTGTCGATGGGAGGTGAAGGGTCACCAACACTGGTGTCACTCTGCAGGTGGTCAGTGGAAACTGTAAGTCGGTTAACGGGTAGTGCTGAGGAGCAGGGCGTGTCAAGAGAACCCGGCACGCCAAGGTCTATGGTTTGAACAGGAGACTCAACACAAGGAGGGTCTCTCTTATCTTGGGAGAGGGGAGGGACATTTAAATCATGAGCGGCAGGTGTAGTTGGGCTCTGTGGAGAGTCGATATGAACAGGGGCCATTGTAGGGTCCACAGATGGAGGATGGGAATCCTTAGTCGTAGAAGCAGGTAATTTAGTATCAGAGCGTGAGAGAGCATCAGACTCGGAACAACTCGGAGGGGAGGTGTCCAAGGTGGTAGATTCAGAGGGCAGAGGAAGGTCAGATGAAGAGTCCAGGGGAATGCAAAGGTCAAGTACTGGGGGCGTCAAAGCTGGATCCAGGGGAGGAGGTTTGCATGGCTGATCCATGATGACCCTAGTTGTTTTTACTATTCTATTTTCATTTTATCGGAAATCAAAAAAGAAAGAAAAACATAACCGAGGGGAAAAAAAGAAAGAAAAAGAAAAAGAAAAATAGAAACAAAACAATAAATAAAGAACATACCAGAAGGGCCAACAGAGAACCCTCCGTCGTGAGTCAGGGAGCCCCAGCCTCTATACCGGTGGCGCAAACAGGGGCAGGTCTCCAGGGGGCTCATCCTCATACCTTACCCCCCTATACGAGGGGGGATAGCACCAAAACGCACAGAAAGGCCAAGCTTAGGCAAAACCGCTATACTGGGACCGAGGGCAAAGTTAATTGCAATCATCCCCAATCTGTGCGTAATGGAGGGCAGCCGGACAGAAGCCAGGAAACCCACCAGGAAGGGAAAACGGACCCCTGGAACCGAGACCGGTCCCCACTGATGGGCGACCCCAGGGGCATCAACGCGGGCAACCACGTAGCCGCTCCCGGGACCAACCCCCTCGGGCGGTGAGCTAGACCGCCACGGCCCCTTGTAAACGGAGAGGAGCCAGTACTCCAGACTCAGCGAGGGAAGGCTCTCGAGCCTAGCCGGCACAATTTAGTTAAAATAGGGAGGAATTCCTCCGCAAAATTAAAACATAAATGGGAATACGAAAAACGTCGTCACCGGGAGGTTCCGCTTACCCCAATGACGACGGGGGGGGCACTTTGTCCACGACGCCGATTGAATCCCTGCCCTAAAGAGAGTGACACCAACGACCCCGTTTCAAGCCCCGCCACCACGACAAGGTGGCTCCCCATTGGCGGGGAAGAGATACTGCAGAGTATGATAGATACATACATATTAAAACGACAAAATATAAAAAGAGATAACTTAGATATATGTACAACAGAGAGAGGTAAAAGATAGAACAATAGAAGATAGATTATACAGGGTAACAAGGTTTCCCAGTGTTTTAATTATGTGTAAAATCTCTTAATGCTGGCTCGATCCACCACACCACTCTCTCTCTCTCTCTCTCTATGTATGTATATTATATATATATATATATATATATACAGTATATATATATATATATATATATATATATATATATATATATATATATATATACCGGTATATATATATATATGTGTGTGTGTGTGTGTGTGTGTGTGTAAATAAAAGAGAGATAAAGAGAGAATATAAAGAAAAACCAGTTTGAACAAGAAATAAACGAAAACAGAACCAAACAGTAAACATTTAAGTTAAACAAAAGTGTTGGCGTGATAAAGTGTGTTATTAACCCTCTCCGACATATGATGCAATGTTGAGCCTATTAGGGATACTTTAAAGCATTTGTTACCATCAGGGGTATTTAGAAACCTTTAGTTTAGTTACTTCAACCTCTGCAGTTGTCTTTGAGTTAGCTGTGGGCAGAAAACTAATTTTGGAGAGGTATTTATAAGTGAGAGAACTCTATTTCTTATTGCTAATCTGGCAACCTCTGCGTCATATGAGCGTGAAAGGGTCAATGGGCTGGTAACCCTATACTCCCATTGTTAAAATCTCGTTATGTCAAGAGAAAGTATTATTGGAATACAATTTACGCTATATAGAGTTTCAGCCATAGACCCCTGGTTTCAGCATATTACCACTTACTATAACCATAACAAAACACCTTGCCGTTTCTAATACATTACCTGTCTATGAATTTCCCCATAGTCAATATGTGAATGGATAACAATGGGTGGCATTGGACACCTATAGTCCGTTCATTATAGTTAGGCAAATAATCTTGACTACTAACCTCTATTACTCAGAAACGGCTAGAGTAATCGAGCTAATACTTCTACCATTTGGGAAGAGTCAGTCAAGGAATAGATGTGGATATTTACAGCCAATTTGCTCTAGCCCTTTTTGAGTTACAGAGGATAGAGGTCATGATTTCTCGCCTACTTACAGCGAATAGACTATAGGTATCGAGGCGAGATAACGAGACAATGGTGAGGCACATTCGGAAAGCCGAGGACAACGAGCTCAAATTGGAAGACAGCTAATTAGGCGCAGGTGGTCTGGGATGTCCGACTACATTGAGCAGGGTGGAAAAATAATTGTCAGACCGTCATTTATAATAAAACCTGCAGACTACATCATATTGAGCGATTGCACCTAGGCTACAAACTATAGAAAGCTAAGTCAGGAGGGAGAGTTAGAACATAAATCAATTAAAGATCAACAGCAAATAAATTAATAATCAAAATAAAGGAAAGACCGAGACAATATAGGAGCTCAACCGAGAAAGCTAAACAGGAAGATAATCAAGGTTTTCCCACTGTTTTTAATATGTATAATATCTCTGTTAATGCTGCCTCACAACTCACTCTCCCTCTCTCTCTCTCTCTTTATATCTCATCTATTACACACGGCACTGTTACATATCCCAATTAAAAGATGAGAAGTCAGTACAAAAGAGGAAAATTAAAAACTACTCATGGAATGGACGTAAACAGAACAAACAAGAAGCAAGTGTTATAAAACCTCAATAAAGATAACAATTGAATAGAACAAAGGAAAGCAAGATAGTTAAGGGGGGATTTCCACTTGAGGGATTTTTTTCTTGACCCCTTTCTCCCTCATGTTTAGCCCCATTGCTTTTGATATTTTAAAACGTTTGCCCCATTAGTTTAGTGATTTTAAGAACTTTCACCCCATATGAAGACCTTTCGTGCAATTCAGGTGTCGATTTTATCCTGGCGAGCGATAGCGAGCCTGTAATTTAAGAGCAGCCGGCCTCCGGCCGGGACATTTTTCTACCGAAAAATTTACAAATTTATCTTGAAAGGGGGTCTAAGGGGTGTAATTTTAAGCTTGATGAAAAAGTAGGGAACAAACTAAATACCTCCTCTTAATTCTGTTTTTAGTTTGTTCCCTAGATCTCCATCAAGTTTAAAATTACACCCACTAGACCCTCTTTCAAGATAAAGGTGTACATTTTCTGTATAAAAATGTTCCGGCCGATGGCCACTTCCTCCTAAATTACAGGCTCGCTATCGCTCTCCAGGAAAACACCGACACCTTAATGGCGTGAAAGGTCTTAACATTGACAGAAATGGGGTGGAAGTTCTTAAAATCACCAAACTAATCTCAAAACCATTGGGGCTAAATATGAGGGAGAAAGGGATCCAGATAAAAAAATATCAAGTGGAATTCTCCCCTTAAAGAGCCGTGACTCGCTCTATACCTCCTGTTCACCTCTTTTGCTCACATTAACATAATAGTTCCGTAACATCGTCTTGCTAATTTCCCTAACTCCACTACTCTTCTCCCCAGAGGTACCCAATCTCCATAATCACAATTCCCCGCTCCTCGGTGATACAGCTGCCAACATGAACCTTGAATACATGCTAAAAAGAACTGGCTGTATTTTATAGCCATAACATATCAATATATATACTTTCCAAAAACGTTCACTTTGACTCCAGAAACGCGTTTTTTTTTCTACCACTTCCTAAACGTTTTTCTACCACTTCCTGAACGTTTTTCTACCACTTCCTAAACGTTTTTCTACCACTTCCTGAACGTTTTTCTACCACTTCCTAAACGTTTTTCTACCACTTCCTAAACGTTTTTCTACCACTTCCTGAACGTTTTTCTACCACTTCCTAAACGTTTTTCTACCACTTCCTAAACGTTTTTCTACCACTTCCTAAACGTTTTTCTACCACTTCCTAAACGTTTTGGATTTGTATTATATCTTGCGTTTATCTTTCTCTCTCATGCAACATTCTCAACCTATCTTCCAAGACTATGGACCCTTTTTCCAACTTATTTGTTTTAATTAGGTGACTATACAAGCTAATATAATATAAAATAATCTATCAATGGGCTGCTTACATCACGTCATAATGATATTGGCTACTGATAACGTGCTGGTGAAGGGTTTTATACTAGTTTGTTACGAACAGTTCTATAGAATGAGTTTTTTGGGTGGAGTCATCCCCCAAAATAATATACGTTAATATAATTATGACCTTTTATTTCTTATCCTCCCAAACCCGTCTTAAGGGGAGGTTTTTAGTTTGGTCTAGATATCCATCAAGCTTAAGATTACACCCCCTTGAGCCCCTTTCAAGATAAATTTGTACATTTTTCGGTAGAAAAATGTCCCGGCTGAAAGCCGGTTCCTCTTAAATTACAGGCTCGCTATCGCTCGCCAGGATAAAATCGACACCTAAATTGCACGAAAGGTCTTAAAATTGACAGAAATGGGTTGAAAGTTCTTAAAATCATCAACATAATGGGGCGAACGTCTTAAAATTAGAAAAGCAATGGGGCTAAACATGAGGGAGAAAGGAGTCAAGAAAAAACTCCCTCAAGTGGAAATCTCCCCTTAACCTCTTTAGTAACCATTGTCTCTCTCTGTCTCTCCCCTCAGACGTGCCTGACCGAGTGCCCCTAATCCAAGTTGGTAGAAAGACGTACTCCCGGGGAGACATGCTGGTGGCCAACTGTACCTCCCCCCTCGTCAGTCCCCTTCCGGATATACAATGGATGGTCAACGGAAGAGATGTAAGAGACAAGGTTCAAGATTTGTGTTTAAATATATATATTTTATGTTATCCCCGGTGTGTATATGTGTGTGTGTATATGTGTGTGTGTGTGTATGTGTGTGTGTGTGTGTGTGTGTATGTGTGTGTGTGTGTATATGTGTGTGTGTGTGTGTGTGTGTGTGTGTGCGTGTGTGTGTGTTTTATTTGCTTTCCTTATCTTACTCATCAAATTTACCTACCCCAGGCTAGGATCCTAAGGGCAATGCTACGGAAATGAGCAACGCGGCCATGCATAGCCTAGCAAATGCCCCAAGCCCCGCAGTTTTACCTTTACATTAATGATATGTTCTGGTTAACAATTTGATTCAATATAGGGAGGATCTTTGGGAATCATAGAGGAAAACTACTCCCCCGGAATCCTACAAGTTTTTCCTAAAGCGAATAATCAACGTAACATACCGGGATAATATACTGGTCGCCAACTGTGCATTCGACCTAGCCAGCCCCCCTACCGGAAGTACACTGGATGGGGGGGAAGGGGGAGGGGGGCGGGGGGGGGGGGGGGTTACAGTCGGTTTCAATACTTCCCCAATAACCTACAGTAGACAAGAAGCTGTGCACATTTAAGTTGAAGTTTTTTTTCTTGACCGTCTTTAGTTGTTTCCAGTAACCCATTAAAGTGCCGGATTAATGTGCCTCTCAAAAACTAACACGATTTTTCATCATGGTTGTATCCAAAATGTTATATCCAGGTGTACAGTATAACAAGCCAAGATAAGTGAAGTTTAAGCATAAGTATGATTCAATCTGCATATGGGAGTAGATTATGGAGGGTTGTGAAGGTTAGATTATGGAGGGTTGTGAAGGTTAGATTATGGAGGGTTGTGAAGGTTAGATTATGGAGGGTTGTGAAGGTTAGCGGGACGAAGGGTGTAGACCGGGAGCCCGGGGGGGTCTGGTTAGCTGGAAAGGTAACTAATTTTCTTTCCCACCAAAGTATCACCTATCAATGCTAATGTATGGAACTGGACGACTGGCAGGCTTGCTGTGGTGGATGTGGCCAGGAGAGTGGATTTAATCCACTCCAAAAATGATCTAGATCAGCTTTGCACAGTAACCCCATCCTAAATAACTGTAATAGGTATTCCATAACCCAATGTATGAAACATGGTTGATGACAGCAATTTGTATTGGTGGGTTGCCCCTGCCAGCCCCCATTAATTAGCCCCTCAAAGCTGATCTAGATCAGCTAATGAGGTAACCACTTCAAATCACTTGCAAAATCTTCTGCAGGGTCCCAGATATCATGAATGGCCAATTGGCCACTTCCAGTAATTTCCAGTGGTGGGGTACCCCCACCAGCCATGCCCAAAAATGGCAAAACCCCAGAAATGAGCTAGTTCCGCTCATGAGGTAACCACTTCAAATCACTTGCAAACTCTTTTGCAGGGTCCCAGATATTATGAATGGCCACTTCCAGTAATTTCCAGTCGTGGGTTGCCCCTGCCAGCCCTCATTAATTAGCCCCTCAAAGCTGATCTAGATCAGCTCATGAGGTAACCACTTCAAATAACTTGCAAAATCTTCTGCAGGGTCCCAGATATCATGAATGGCCACTTCCACCAAATTCCAGTGGTGGGGTACCCCTGCCAGCCACACCCAAATTGCAAAACCCTAGAACGGAACTTAGTAGCTCACAAGGTAACCACCTAAAATTAAGTGCAGCTTATTGTGCAGGGTCCCAAATATATAATAGTGGGTTGCCAGTAACCTGTAGCTATACTATAGATGTTCTACATTGATATTTCCCCTCAATTGACATGGAGATTTGCTGGAAATAGATCATTTATCCTGTTCACATAAATTATCTACTAAATGAGCTACTAAGTTCCGTTCTAGGGTTTTGCAATTTGGGTGTGGCTGGGAGAGGTACCCCACCACTGGAAATTACTGGAAGTGGCCATTCATGATATCTGGGACCCTGCAGAAGATTTTGCAAGTGATTTGAAGTGGTTTCCTCATTAGCTGATCAAGATCAGCTTTGAGGGGCTAATTAATGGGGGCTGGCAGGGGCAACCCACCAATACAAATTGCTGTCATCAACCATGTTTCATACATTGGGTTATGGAATGCCTATTACAGTTATTTAGGATGGGGTTACTGTGCAAAGCTGATCTAGATCATTTTTGGAGTGGATTAAATCCACTCTCCTGGCCACATCCACCACAGCAAGCCTGCCAGTCGTCCAGTTCCATACATTAGCATTGATAGGTGATACTTTGGTGGGAAAGAAAATTAGTTACCATTCCAGCTAACCAGACCCCCCCGAGCTCCCGGTCTAGGTACGGGATTGGGTGAATATAAGACAGGGAAGATGGCTAGGTATTGTGCTCAAGGGTGTCAATTTGGGTCTGTCATGGGAGTGGGATAAACTAAATAGGATATAATTTGAATAGGTCAAAGCCAAATCTGTTCTTCGACTTGCCAAACACTCTTTCATCAATAATAAATGCACTGAACTATCCAACTCTAGCTCTTCCCAAGCTTTCTGGCATCTAGCCAAAAACCTCTCCAACAATTTCTCTTCCTCGTCTTTCCCTCCCCTTTCCCACTCTGATGGCACAACCATCACTTCTTCCTCTGACAAAGCTAAACTCTTCGCTCAAACTTTTGCTAGAAACTCCACCTTGGATGATTCCGGTGCTATTCCTCCTTCTCCGCCCTCCTCTCTCTTACTTATGCCTAATATCCTAATCTCTTCTAAAGATGTACTTTCTACCCTCTCTGGGCTTAACACTAATAAGGCGTACGGTCCGGACAGTGTTCCTCCTGTTGTTCTCAAAAACTGTGCTTCCGTGCTGACTCCCTGCCTAGGCAAACTCTTTCGTCTCTGTCTATCCTCTGTCTTCCCTTCATGCTGGAAGTTTGCTCACATTCAACCTGTCCCAAAGAAGGTTGACCACTCTCAACCCTCCAACTATCGTCCAATTGCTCTCATTTCTTGTCTTTCTAAAGTTTTTGAAACTATTCTTGCTTCCAAATTTCTTAAGCATTTCTCTTCTCATAATCTGCTCTCAGATCGCCAGCATGGCTTCCTTAAGGGTCGCTCTACTGGTGATCTTCTTTCATATCTTACTAACTCTTGGTCATCCTCCTTTCGGGACTTCGGTGAGACTTTTTCTATTGCACTAGACATATCGAAAGCCTTCGATAGAGTCTGGCATAAATCTTTAATTTCTAAACTACCCTCCTTCGGTTTCTATCCCTCCATCTGTGCCTTTGTCTCTAATTTCCTTTCCGGCCGCTCCATAGCCGCGGTTGTGGACGGCCATTGTTCACTTCCTCACCCTATAAACTCCGGTGTTCCTCAGGGTTCTGTCCTATCTCCTATTCTCTTTCTAATTTTTATAAATGATCTCCTTAACTGTACCTTAATTCCCATCCATTCATACGCAGACGACTCAACCTTACACTACTCCATTACTTTTTCAGAACGCCCCAGCCAGCAATCCCTCAACGACAAACGAACGTAATGAAGCCATAGAACTCTTAAATTCTGATCTAAATACTATTTCCAATTGGGGCAGAGAAAACCTTGTTAACTTTAATGCTTCCAAAACCCAATTTCTCCATCTATCTACCCGTCAGGATCTCCCAGCGGACTATCCTTATTCTTCAACAATACAAAAATCAACCCTTCATCTTCTCTCAATATTCTTGGTGTCTCTTTTTCTTCCGCTCTCATTTGGAAGGACCATATTACCAGTCTTGCTAAGGCAGCCTCCCAGAAGCTGGGTGTGCTCAACTGCCTTAGGGGGTTCTTTTCCCCTGCACAGCTTCTTGCTCTGTACAGGGGCATAGTGCGCCCTTGTATTGAGTATTGTTCCCATGTGTGGGGAGGTTCCTCTCACACCACTCTCCTAGACAAGGTTGAAAGGAAGGCCGTTCGTATCATTAACTCCCGTCCACTCACCAACTCTCTGCAATCTCTCTCTCTCCGCCGCAATGTTGCATCTCTCTCGCTATTCTATCGCTACTATAATAATCAGTGTTCCCAGTGCATACCACCTCCTTTACGTAGGGCACGTGGTACCCGTCTTGCAACTCAATCTCACCCCTACTCTGTGCAACTCTCCAACCCAAGAGTGAAACGTTACTCTCAAACTTTCTTCTACTCAACAGCTGAGCTCTGGAACTCTCTCCCGGAATCAGTCTTTCCCGCTTCCTATGACTTAAATTGCTTCAAACTCCGTGTGTCCAGGCATTTTGGCTCGAACGTCCCTTGATTTTGGCCCTGTCACTCTTTCAACTATGGGGGAGGCACTCGCTATAGGCAGTTATGCCTTTTGCCTCACTCAATCACATAGAAAAAAAAAAAAAAAAAAAAAAAGTACGTTGATTTTGGTGGGTGCGAATAGTAATGGGTACGGATTTAGGTGAATGTGAAATAGGGTTAGGAAATTGTTTAAGGTTGTAGGCCCTTATTTCAGTCAATTATTTTCGGGTTTGCTCCACTAAACAAATTAGGGTGACCCATATGTATCGTAGCATTACTTAAATCAGATGCAATACAAATGCCCCTCCGTCGTCATTTGAAAATAATTAAATATATGCCAAACTGTCACTTCATTTCCCAAATTAAGAAAATGTTTCGTTTGTAATACGTGTTTACAACTGCTAAGATTCAAAATAGCTTGAAAAGTATGTCCCCGTGATTTTGGGTGCGTCGCGGGAGTAGGGATAAACTGAAGGCTTTGTGAATGGTGAGTTAAAATTGCTGTTGGCGGCAAGTAGCAGTAGCAATGGGTGTACTGCAGAAAAGTGTGTGTTATGTAATGCAGAACACAGACTAACAAGAATGTCATGCATAAAAAGTGTGTATATACATAATATTATATATATATATATATATATATATATATTTTGTTTTCTTTGCAAAATAATTCGACCACTTTTTTTTACACCTTTGGAACTCTTGTATGATTCATAATATAAATGTGTACTATCACGAATGCCAAATAATGAAGCTTAATCAGTGTTCTTGGTTAAACCTGAATAACGAAAATCATGAGGGGTTCAAGATATTGTATGAGTGACTGTACTAGTTAGGGTGGATGATGGAGAGGGATGGGCTAAATGTATTGTATGGTGAGGGTATGACTAAATGTACAGGGGAGGGGAGTTTACAAGGGACTAGTGCTTGGCTTGTGTGGATATGTTGCAGGAAAGTGAAAGTGAAATGTGCAAGTATGGAAATGAATGGAGTGTTGGTGTTGAGGTGGATGTAGAATGTATGAAGTGTAGGAATAGGGGTGGATCTGGAATGAATGAGAGTAGAAGTATAGGAGATAATACGGAATGAAGTAATGAAGTGTAGGTATAGGGGTGAATGTGGAATGAATTAATAGGTATAGGGGTGAATGTGAAATGAATGGAGTGTTGGTGTTGAGGTGGATGTAGAATGTATGAAGTGTAGGAATAGGGGTGGATCTGGAATGAATGTGAGTAGAAGTATAGGAGATAATGTGGAATGAATGAAGTGTAGATATAGGGGTGAATGTGGAATGATTTAAATGTAGGTATAGGGGTGAGTGTGGAATTAATTAAGTGTAGGAATAGGGGTGTATGAGGAATTAATTAAGTGTCGATATAGGGGTGAATGAGGTATGAATTACGTGTCGGTTTAGGGGTGAATGAGTAATGAATTAAGTGTAGGCATAGGGGTGAATGAGGTATGAATTAAGTGTCGGTTTAGGGGTGAATGAGTAACGAATTGAGTGTAGGCATAGGGGTGAATGAGGTATGAATTAAGTGTCGGTTTAGGGGTGAATGAGGAATGAATTAAGTGCAGGTATAGGGGTGAATGGGGAATGAATTAAGTGCATGTATAGGGGTGAATGAGGTATGAATTAAGTGTCGGTTTAGGGGTGAATGAGTAATGAATTAGGTGTAGGCACAGGGGTGAGTGTGGAATGAATTAAGTTTAGGTATAGGGGTGAGCGTGAAATGAATGAAGTGTAGGAATAGGGGTGAAATAGGAATGAATGAATCGTAGGCATAGGGTTAAATAAGTAATGAATTAAGTGTAGGTATATGGGTGAGTGCGGAATTAATCACGGTAAATAATAGTGTAGGTATAGGAGTGAGTGTGGTACTGGATGGATTTCAAAGATAGATATAAGAATCAATAGAAAACATGATAATAACTACACTGTCAAAAATGTGGGTTTAAGGAAGATAGGCATATGGTGATTACCTATTAAAGGTATATTTATAGGAATATACCCATCTATTATAAAGTTAGAAAGGTATATACAATGATGAAAGGTACATACAATGATGAAAGGTATATACAATGATGAAAGGTATATACAATGATGAAAGGTATATACAATGATGAAAGGTACATACAATGATGAAAGGTACATACAATGATGAAAGGTATATACAATGATGAAAGGTATATACAATGATGAAAGGTACATACAATGATGAAAGGTATATACAATGATTAAAGGTATATACAATGATGAAAGGTATATACAATGATGAAAGGTATATTATCTCTGGATGACCAAGGTTCACATGTGCATGCATAACTAGCATGTATGAACGTATCTATGTTTATTAATAATCTAATATATAAATTTAACTCCCAACACCAAACACCTCCCGATGTTATAATGAAAGCATGTGATCCTATAGGGATTCGAACCTGGGTTACCAGATACAGATCTTAAACACTCAAACCATTACACCATCAACACAGTTAATGGTTGAACACATGACTACGATTTTATATCCATTTATCAAATACTGGATATCACTCTAATCATAAACTCATACCAAACTGCACACTGAATAGCCTAATGTTTTTTAAGTGAAAGAAAAGCACATTTTATGTAATTAATTATTGTTTATTATTAATTTTGAGTAGGTCCTCTGGTACAATGTGTTCCTCGCTTGGTAACCTTCGGAGCTAAACAACTGCTTGGAAACTAATCACTCAAGGTTTACACATATGGCTGGGGCTGTATTACAATTGTCAAAGAGTTAATGTTACGGGTACATTTCAATAACCGATATGTATGTATGTACAGTCGGATACCATAGTCTCTAGCCCACTCATATATATGTATGTAGGTACAGTCGGATACCATAGTCTCCAGCCCACTCATATGTATGTATGTACAGTCGGATACCATAGTCTGTAGCCCACTCACATGTATGTATGTATGTACAGTCGGATACCATAGTATCCAGCCCACTCATATGTATGTATGTACAGTCGCATACCATAGTCTCCCGCCCACTCATATGTATGTATGTACAGTCGGATACCATAGTCTGTAGCCCACTCACATGTATGTATGTACAGTCGCATACCATAGTCTCTAGCCCACTCATATGTATGTATGTACAGTCGCATACCATAGTCTCTAGCCCATTCATATGTATGTATGTACACTCGGATACCATAGTCTCTAGCCCACTCATATGTATGTATGTACAGTTGCATACCATAGTATCTAGCGCATTCATATGTATGTATGTACAGTCGGATACCATAGTCTCTAGCCCACTCATATGTATGTATGTACAGTCGCATACCATAGTCTCTAGCCCACTCATATGTATGTATGTATGTACAGTCGCATACCATAGTCTCTAGCCCACTCATATGCATGTATGTACACTCGGATACCATAGTCTCTAGCCCACTCATATGCATGTATGTACACTCGGATACCATAGTCTCTAGCCCACTCATATGTATGTATGTACAGTCGGATACCATAGTCTCTAGCCCACTCATATGTATGTATGTATGTACAGTCGCATACCATAGTCTCTAGCCCACTCATATGCATGTATGTACACTCGGATACCATAGTCTCTAGCCCACTCATATGCATGTATGTACACTCGGATACCATAGTCTCTAGCCCACTCATATGTATGTATGTAGGTACAGTCGCATACCATAGTCTCTAGCCCACTCATATGTATGTATGTACAGTCGGATACCATAGTCTCTAGCCCACTCATATGTATGTATATAGGTACAGTCGGATACCATAGTCTCTAGCCCACTCATATGTATGTATGTAGGTACAGTCGGATACCATAGTAAATAGCCCACTCATAAATATTCCTGGACTTCACCTGTTTCTAACCATGGAAGTATATTTCTATAAACCAACTTATCAATATAATTTTCTATAAATCAACTACAAAACTATATTTACTATTTATTGAAAAGGAAGTTCTATCCAAATATCAATCAAGATCAATATAATTTCATAAAGAAAAACATATGTGATCCTTCATTTCGTATGAGTGGGACTATGGTAACCGAGTGTACCTAATATACTCAGTTTGATATGAGTTAGCTTGTTTATACCCAGACTGTTTACAATATAAGGTTTGAAGTGCCAGGGATGAGCGTGAGAATTAAATGGAGAATTGGCGTGTTCCAAGTAATGAACGTTAGAGGATTTAATCAACATGATTGTTCGTAAATTAAGTTAAATCCTTTATACAGCGAAAGTAGACCCAGTTTTTGCTACGACAATCGTCAAAAACATCCTCCACTATTGCTGGAGTTTACAGCCTAAAAAGATCTCATAAATTATTTGTCTAATAATGTCTTAGGATATAGTGACGTCAGAACAGTACGGTTGTCATATTTATCTGTTATCTTAATAATTGTCATCGTTATGATTTTGTTTAACTTGTTTGTCTTGTAATGGGAGGTGTGGTGGAGTGGTCTTGCCACTGGCCTGGTAATCCAAAGGTCCCGGGTTCAAATCCCGATGTATCAATGGGAAGATATTATTGGGATGGAATTTGTGCTGTACCTAGTATCAGTGCATTACCACAAAGCCCACCGAAACGTCAATAAAATACCCTCATTGTTCCCTGATTAAATAGCACTGTATGAATATTCCCATATTCAAAATATGCTATAGGGGTGCAATGCCTGGTGAGTTATCTGCTCAACAGGTGGCGTTGTGTGTGTGTAAGTGTGAGAGTCCGAGTGTAGTGGATGAGACAGTGAAGCACGGGAACAAGATGGCTTCAGAGATGGGGTCGTTTCGGGTCATGAGTGAGCACCGTGCCGCATGTGAAGGTAAGATGGCAGGTGCTCGTTGTGCTCTACGTGCTTCACATGTCTCACTCCCTAGACTGGAACAAGACCTCACGGGCTTCACTGTTCATTGTAAAGCGGTGAATGTTAAGGCTCTCAGCCTATGCCCGAGAGGAAGTAAGTTGGAATATAGAAAAAAAAAAAAAAAAAAAAAAAAAAAAAAAAAAAAAAATGATGACCTCTAGTTTTGCTGAGCCATTAAAGCTAATTTCGAAATGGTTTACCCCCTTCTTTACCGAGGTGTCTTTTGAGTTTTATTCTAGCTATATTTAGACGATTGTGTGCGGTTTAAGAAGGACCTGTGGCAGTACAAAGGGTTAAGTGAGATAGTTCCAAGCTTCTTAATTGCCGGTTACCCTTTTTTAACTTAATAAAATCATTTAATAGTTGCCAGAATAGAAGGGAAAGGATGCCACCGGTACAGAAGAGGTTAAGGGGAAGTAGTGGGGGTTTCTTCTTCTTCTGAACCTCCTTTGCCTTCATGTTTAGCGCCATGGGGTCCTAAAAAGCGTGCGTGTGATTCCACCTTAAGGGCAGGTGGACCGTTTTTCTGGAACCCCTTCTCCCTAATGTTTAGCCCCCCTAGTTTTGAGATTATAAGACGTTCGGCCCATTAGTTTTGCGATTTTAACACCTTTCGCCCCATTTCGTTGTCAATTTTAAGACCTTTCGTGCCATTTAAGTGTCGATTATTTCCTGGCGAGCGATAGCGAGCTTGCAATTTTAAGAGGAACCGGCCTTCGGCCGGGACATTTTTCTACCGAAAAAATGTACAGATTCATCTTGAAGGGGGGTCTAGGGGGTGTTTTTCTAAGCTTGATGGAGGTCTAGGGAGGAGACCCCTTAACATTACTTCATCCGACGTCTTGGGGGGTGGGGGGTTGGGGGGTGGGGTTATTGTGATCTACTTTCGAGGCTCTCTCATCCATCTTCAACCTAAAGTTTGACATTTGTCGGTAAAAAAATGTCCGTGTCAAAGAAATAGTTTTCCTAAATTGCAGGCTTGTTATCGCCCATAAAAAAGTAACACCTAAATGGAGCGAAGTGTCTTATATAATCAACTTAATTGGATTTAATGTATTATAATCGCCAACAGAATGAGGCACAAAGCGGAAGACCAAAAAATACTATACCATCGGAATAGATAAAGTTATAAGTTAGTATCGAGTGAGCTATAGTCTATTCGCTGTAAGTAGGCGAGAAATCATTTACTCTATCCTCTGTAACTCAAAAAGGCTTGGAGCAAACTGGCTATAAATGTCCACATCTGTTCCCTGGCGGACTCTTCCCAAATGGTAGAAATATTAGCCCGATTACTCTAGTCGTTTTTGAGTTACAAGGGTTAGAGGTCAGGATTTCTCGCCTACTTACAGCGAATAGACTATAGTTTAGGGTCAGTCTGCAGCTACTGAATCCGAGTAAAAATGTGTGATACTGGAGTCTGTTATCTATTGATATTGGCTTCTTTCATGATAGTTATTTGAGCTTGGTACCTACTATTCTGGCATACTTAAGAGGGAGGTAGTCGCTTTTTCCGGACCCCCTTCTCCTTCATGTTTAGCCCCATTAGTTTTGAAATGTTTACGGTGTTCGTTCCATTAGTTTGGTAATTTTAGACGTTTTTCCCCATGTATTTGTCAATATTAAGACTTTTCGTGCCATTTAGGTGTCGATTTTTTCTTGGCGAACGATGGCGAGCCTGTGATATTCGGACGGAAAATTTCTCTACCGAAAAATGTACAAATTTATCTTGAAAGGGTATCTAGGGGTTGTTTTTCTAAGCTTGATGGAGGTCTAGCGAGGAAAGTGAAACATAAGCTAATATAAATAGACCAACGAAACAAGCACTACCCCCTTAAGCAGAACATGACCAACGAATCAAGCACTACCCCCTTAAGCAGAACATGACCAACGAAACAAGCACTACCCCCTTAAGCAGAACATGACCAACGAAACAAGCACTACCCCCTTAAGCAGAACATGACCAACGAAACAAGCACTACCCCCTTAAGCAGAACATGACCAACGAAACATGCACTACCCCCTTAAGCAGAACATGACCAACGAAACAAGCACTACCCCCTTAAGCAGAACATGACCAACGAAACAAGCACTACCCCCTTAAGCAGAACATGACCAACGAATCAAGCACTACCCCCTTAAGCAGAACATGACCAACGAAACAAGCACTACCCCCTTAACCCGTACAGTACCGGCGACGTCCTTTGCATTATATTCTGGCAATGATTACACAGTTTTATTAAGCTTAGGAAGGACCTCTAGCAATAATAAGGTTTCAAACTATCTCAAACAACCCTAATAACTACCACAGATCCTGCTTAAGCTATATAATATCGCCTAAATATAGTTAGAACATAATATAACACACGTCGCTGGTACTCAAAGGGTTAAACAGAACATACAATCATAGGCACATGTTTTTCGAATTTAGACTTTGTGCTTAGCTACAGTACTTCTGTAATCTATAAACACATCTATTATGAGATAAAATTATATATTAACTATATTAAGCATATTACCTGATAGGCCAGACATTCAACAAATATATACTTTCACGGCAGACTTTCCTAGGAAAATATGTCATATGAAATAAAACCTATTTTACTTGATAATTAATTCCTGAAAGCTTCAATTAACACCCCAAACAACTAATTTATCTTTCATTTATTCCCCTAATGAGTTACCGTAATTAGTTTCACCTACCCTGCCTTTAATTAATCTCCCGGGCTATCCTTTAAATGACGCGTCCTTAAATAACTCTCTTTTAAACAGTAGTCTTCCCAAGTAGAGACCCAGCAGTAAACAGAGCCTGGACAATTGTCGACATTTTGTGCCCGAGTCATTACAGACTAGATATAACACGAGTCAGAGTATGTAAACAATTTAGAATCAATAATTAAGGCAGCAGCTATGTCATGTCACAAGAACTAAAAGTTATTAACATAAATGGAGTCCGGTGAAATGTCTATTCAGTACTTCAATATACTATAATTAATTTCAAACATGTTTATTGCCACATATACAGTAAATATAGACAACATACAAGTGTGTGAATATATATAAATATCACGTGACAATGAGGATTTGATACCATCTGGCATATTTTTCCTTTCGTTAAATACTCTTATTTGCAATTAATCAGCTACCAAATGAAGATGTTAGTGCCCCGATGCGTGTACAGTTCACCGCACATATTTCATTCCTCAATATCCCAGTAAGTTTGTAATTTTGGCAGAACTGCACCTCCCTCCCCCAAACCCCCTCCCTCACTCCACCTCCTGGAAGGTAGGAGGTGGAGTGAGGGAGGTGGGAGTTTACTGGGATATTGTGGAATGGACATGTGTGGTAAATTGTGCAATGGACATGTGTGGTAAATTGTGGAATGGACATGTGTGGTAAATTGTGGAATGGACATGTGTGGGATATTGTACAAATGTGCAGACAAATGTGAAAAACCAAACAAAATGTACATTATACATATGAAGAAAAACATGTGTGCACATTTTACAAATGCCTATATATATACCTATATGCAGCTGAAACACATGTCAATATTTTATGATGTAATGATCATTTGTCAATTAAATATAACATTAATATATGTTTAAAGAAGGAAAACTACAGCATCAAGTTTCT